>JANCRA010000002.1:57594147-57823545 GCA_024362935.1 Setophaga petechia
CATGTTCTCTGGTCACTGTGTGAAGCACAGCAGCATTCAGAATTGTGGGGATGCCACATAGTGTTGGATGGTACCTAAACTTAACTTGTACGTTACAAATTATTTAGAATGGTAAATTGAATTATGTAGGAAGGTCTAATGTGCACAGTAAACTCAGCCCTCCAAACACCAGACATGCTTTGCATTTGATTTCTCTGGCTCCCTTCTCCCTTGGATTCAGCAGCTTGAGACAATTTTCTGAAATCTTGGTAAACAGTTGCGGTACACATGCCAAAAAACCATGTCCCACCAGCTTTCATATAGGATATGAAGTATAATCTAATAGCACAGGAGACTTTAGATCATGCAAAATGGCCAGAAATTTACTCCTGTCTTGTTACATCCACTTGTTTTTGCACTAGACAAAGAAATGCCAACCTAATTGTATATAAACATTAACTGTTATAAAACTTAAGCAGGAATGGGAAAATGGGACTTCCTCTCTTCAGTATTAGTGGGTGTCTTAAATCTAGCTTCTGAGCTAGATCTTAGAAGATCTGAACCAGATTCACAAATTAAAACTGCAGTGCCAGTTGTGTCACATCCCTCATGAGCCTGCTGCTGGAATGTCACTGGTACATGTCTGAGCAAAGAGACACCGAGAAATGATCACTAAGAACTGCAAAGACATCAATGTGTGCTTCCACTGAAGCAGCTGGATTAAGTGCATGCATAGCTCCTCTTGTTTTGAAATAAGGTGTAATGTAAGTTAAGTTTCTTTGGAGAAAACAAGAATGGTTTTATTTCTAAACGCTCATAAGCATGTGCTTTAACTCATGTGCTTCTGTTACACGTATTAAGTAATTCAGGATTTTTTCCCCTGCTTTCCCATTACATTCCTGCCCATAAGGGATTCAGAATCTCTGTAGACTTCTTAAGAAGATAAGACTTATTAGTAAAAGATCTTTTCATTCACAAGACAGTACTTGCAGTGCCCTCAGTTAACTGAGGCAGCTGCAACTTCCTGCTACCCACAATGAAAGATTTGTTCTCACTGTCCAGATACAAAAGCATTTTCATCAAAAAGTGCTTAGAACAAAACATGTCTATCATAGGCTGAAAAACATCTAAAAAAACCCTTTCATCTGCAGAAAAATGCAGGGTTAACATAAAACCAAATCTCCCCCAAAAATGTGTTTGAGTGCTAAAACCACTGATAAAGCTATGGTTAGAGAAGCAACACTTCTCGTTTTATTAAATCTTTTCTCCTATGTGAAAGTATACAAGCCATCATTTCCTACAGACATGGGTCTAATCTCAAATTTACAGATTAATCCCAAATTTACAGATTGCTCTTGTTGACAATATTTTGCTTTGAATAACCAGGAATTAATCTAAGCCTGGGGGCCAGGTATCCACTGTGCAGTTCACTGAGGTGTGCCAATGCCAGAATTATTTTATTTTTCATTACCCATTTAAATACTCAGTAAAACTTTTCTGCTTGGCAGTTAGGGTGATATTCAGTGAGCCACATTCCTATTTTCCCAGGCACTGGAGGAAATTAAATCCTTAAACAATCCAGCTCCTCCCACCACCAGCTCCTCCTCTAACACTTTTCAGGAATTCTAAAATTTCTTTCCCTTGTGGTCTTTACAAGTGATCTGGATGTTTTAATCCAGAAGAAATTAAAGGTTTTTTCCCATGAAAAATTCAAATGTTTCAATGAAGGAAAAAAAAAAAGAAAATTCACTTTAGATGGAAAAGGCATATTTGTGTAATTCATAGTAGAAAAACCACAAACACACCTTCTGATCACTCACACAGCCTTATGGTAATGTTTGCCTGGTTCCTTAAAATGTGAGCATGGCCCCAGCTTAGCTGGAAGGTGACCCTGACAAAGCACTCACTAGCCTGCTCTGACCTCCTAGCTGGCTGCTTTAAGCAGACAGTTGCACTGGAGATCTCCTCAGGTACCAGGAAGCCTGAATCATTTTATGATCTTACAAGCATTAGGATTTTCAGAGGTCATTTGGTACCACCTACATGCACCTGAAGATCAGCAAGTAGGAGTTCCTATCCTCCCTCCTGCTTTGAATGGCTCCATAACTATATAAAACATATTAACATTCTGGCTTCTCAACCATCTTGTGAGATTTCACATTGTACCCACCAAGTCTGCACTAAGTTCAGGAACACTTACCAGCTGCACACAGCTGAGGACACCTGGCATGGGAAGTCAGTTATTCCCAATTCATCCATCCAGGGAGAATGCTACAGCCATGGAGCCTGTACATGTGGGACAAAAACAGGACAAAATCCCCAAGCAGCCACACTGCTGGCATTGGCTTCTCAGTTTTATGGTCAGAACAAACCAAAAATTTTAAGAAGTTGATTTTAAAGCTAGTGGTGGCAGAATCTCAGGAACTGTGTCTTATATGGGGAAGCTCACTGGGACCCTGGCAGGTTGAACCAGGGAAGGTATTAAGAGTTTTAGCCCAGTGAAGTTCCAGAGGAGAGTAAAATTTGGTTGCATACTCCTTCAGTGAGTGAAAAAATGCTTCAGATGAGTACTGCAGTCTTTGACTCATGCTGTGCATACACTCAAGCTCTACAGTGGGCTTAGGCTCAGCTGGGTGAGATAGCACGCAGTCAGGAAAGCAGATCCCATTTCCAGTGCTCAGGAGATAGCTCAGAGGATACTGCTGTGAGTGGCTGTCCCCAAACCCACCAGTGACCTCCCATGGACCACTGTGCCACATCCGACTTGGCCAAGCCTATAGAGAAGCTCTGCCAGCTGTCACAGGGCAGGGAAAAGATCAACACATCAACATTGGCAGCTGTTCAACTGAGAATTCCCCTACACAAGAGGATCCTGAGGTTCACAGAGGATTCAAATATCAAAGTAGTCCCAAGTAACCACTTTGAGACATGAAGTTAGTTTAACTGAATTCCCCAACAGATTGCCAGCCAGCAATGGGAGGAACCTGACCATTTTTCAGGAGCTCCACCAGACACTGGGCAGCACTGCAGAGGGTCAGTCTTCACAAAACTCTTGCTGCCCAAAGCTTTACCCTACCAGAATTTCACAGCCCTGAACTTGCTACTGTTTTATTCTTTGCACTGGGATCCTCTGGGGCAACTACTAAATGTCTGTAACAGGGTGGTTAATACCATCACTCACTGAATAGCCTGATCTGTGCCTCTGTTGTTACCTCCCAGTCCTTTGGGGTACTGCTTTTAGGAGCTATGTACTGTGATAACCAGAGAAGGAAAGAAAAGGGAGAAGGTATTTCCCTTTTCCTTCACAGTGAGATGGTTTACTTGCCCCATTTTATTTTTTAAAAAAGGGCCCTTGAAATTCATACAACTGAATTCTGGTGGTCGTGCCATCACAAAATGGCAATACAGCACTAGGCAATGGCATCTATCCACCCTATATTAAGTGGGACATTCAGGCTAGAGAGGGCAATACTTCTACTCTTAGGCCCAGCTGCATCACTGACTACAGAAAGAGCCTTTCCCTAGCACCTTCTCTGAAATTACACCACCCTGTGGTCGTTTGACTCTAGGAACTTTGATCCTGTGCCCTGCTCTGAACTTGCTTTGACCTCTGCCCTGTTAGTCCAAACTAAAGTAGGAGGAGAGTAAACACAGAAAGGAGAGACTTTGTGTCGGCAAGGGATAAAGAAGTCTGAGAGATAAAACCAGCAGCAAGTTAGCTTTTTTTCCTTTAATCATGTTTACTACTACAGCTCTACAGGAACTCTGAGGATGACCCTTCAAGGCATTGGAGAAAGGGTTCTTATGGAAAAATCTGCAGAAAATGAGATAACATAAAATCTGGCATGATATGATATGTCAAGGACAGCAACGAGGAAAGCACAGAAGCGTAACAGTGTGGAGAAAGAATCAGCAGGTGGCCAGGGCTGACCATACCAAAGTTATAAATGCAATTCCATTCAAATCATGAGATTGGCCAAAAACTACATAGGCTTTGGGGCACTTCTTTAAACAAGAGATTTTAGTTCATACATATCTGTTTTTTAAACATCTGCAGTTGAGGCACCAACTACATCCAGCCTGCAGGTTAGAACTTGCTTTGTTTTTAAGCGAAGTTCACATGCTGCTTCTAATCACTAGTAGTGAAAATAGATGAGGCTCTCATTTAACTGGAAGAAGGATACAGTGCAGAAGATGCTGCAACAGGAAACATGGGGATTTAAACCTTGTTAGTGGGGAAAGAAGCTAATGCCCCTCAGTTGGTGTTAATGGGGAAAGAAGTTATCATCCCCTCCTGTATCCCAGTGAGAAAGTGTTCTGGTAAGGACTTGAGAAATGGACCTTGCCTTCTGTGGAAGGGTTAAAGCACCTAAAGTACAACACAGAAGCTGGCAGAACAGAAAGAGCATCTCCAAGGAAATGGATGAAGGTAAAAGTGATAGTGGTTTTCGCAGTGCTGTTTGAGAAGACTAAGGACAAGAGTCACAAAGATGTTATTTTGCATAAGAGGCCAGCAAGGCATAGATAGCATTAATTACAAAGAAAAAATGTGGAAGAGACAAACAGGCCAAAGGACTTGCAGCAGCTGGAACACATGGAATAGAGGCCATCCATATTCTTCAAAGTAGTACCCCTAAATTCCTGAGAATCTTTCTTCTGCTTTATCATCTTAACTCTACCCTTCCTGAATTCATTTGCCAGAATACCTTGGGTTTTAAGTCCTATAGGCTAATCTTGTGCAGATGGATCTGCTTTCATTGGCTCCATAATCACAGCCTGAGATAAAACCTTCCTTGCCATGTGAGAACACTAAAACCATTACAAATTCTCCAGAAGTCTTCTCAATTGTCATTTATCTCATTGCCACGCCTTATACATGAGATTTCCCATTGTGATTGACCCCTCTGAACTTCATTGAGTCCTTTGGAAAGGAGTTTGTCTCTTTTCTTGACATAATCAATTATCCTTCCCAGTCACACCATGGTATCCTCATCGAGGCTGAACCCCTCAATTACCTCAAGAATTTGCATAAAGAGGCATTATGATAGCAGACTCTATCTGCTCTGTGAAACCATTTGCAATTTTCTCTTCTACAATATATTGTTATCAACAGAGTGTTAGGACACTAATCTGTACGCAACTAACAATTTCACTTGAAAAAGCAGAGTGAAGGGTCCAGTCCTCTGAAGTCTTCTGCATAGAAATGGCTTGTATGGCATTCTCAGATCCACAACTGAAAATCATTAACAAGTCTCTAGAGTCATAGCATCAGCTTTAAAATCATGAGATAAAGAGCTGCAAGATTTGGTTCCTTTCAATTTTCAATTGTCTCTGCTATCAACTCAGTTGTGTCATGCCCTGTCCTGTCCTCCTCCCCTACAGCCATCAGGACGAGGGATTTACTTAAAAAAAGAGGGGAGTGGGGGCAGGGGGCTGGAGTGGGAGGAGTAGCTTAGCAGCTACTTTTTGTATAGAAGAGAAGAAATGCTTAGTCCAGGTCTCTGCCAACATCACAACATCCCCTTATTTTATTATTTTAACATGATAAATTTGATTCTTCCTGAATATCATTAACTTAAATTGGTCATGGTGAAACAGTCACTCTGATGGCTTAGAAACTCATCAGGATTCACTTCTGAGGCACGCAGAGCAGCTCTGAGCAGTTGCTGCTTTGTACCAAAGGCTGGAAGGAACTGACCAGGCTCTGCTGGAAACCCATAACCTGAGTAAGCCTGTCTGATGAGCCTCCACTGCCATCATCTGGTGCAACCCTTGCCTGGCAGTGCAGCACACTGAAAGTGTGTTCCCAACCAGAACAATGCATGTGCAAAGGAGCAGGACAGAAAGATGTACTGAGTCACAGCAAGATGACACACCACCACCCACTCACCTCCACCCCCACAGAAAACCCACAAACCCTCTCTTTGAGCTCATGTTTGGGGGCTTAATGTTCTGGAGCCAATGTATCTTCAAAAACAATCAGAAATCAAAAGAAGGTTCCATTTGGGTACAAAAAGAAAAATCTTGATTTAAAAATATACTTAAAATTAAAGAGAGCTGACAAATCAAAAAACCTGTGAGGGATTTTTGATACTCAACAACCATTTCTCCACATACTCTCCCCTACATTTTTTTTTTTAATACTGGGTCATACCATAAGAAAAAGACATCAGGCAAGTTATTAAGAGTTTTGGGGACAGAGGACACAAAATTACACTAATTAACAGCATCTGCCTTAACTAGCTCTGTACCGACTACATTTTATTTTTTCCACTTTCCCTCCCCCGACTTATTTCCATCATTTCTTCATGGCTTTGCATTATCCAATTGCTGAAACCTGAGTCAACTGAATTGTGATGTTTATCCAGTTATTTAACTTCCAATTGAACAAGCAGGTCCTCATCTCATACAGGCAGTAATAAGGAAGAATAATTCATAAATACAGACTCTGAAGACACAACAGCCAGCATTAAGAATTGTCCAAGATAATTCCTGTCCTTGTGATAGGAAAAGCCCATTTCAATGCACAATTCACTTCAGACCTCTCAGAGTGCACAAGACTTGGGAAAGTCCAGGCAGTACAGTACCATGAAGTTCAGGCCCCAGAAGCCATGTAATTTATCAGGATTATGTCCTGATCTAATTATCTCTGTGTCTGATCAGTTAGAGATCATTACTGGCACTGACAAAGCACTCCTAGGGCTGAAGTCATGGATGCTTCCCTACTGCAAGCTCCAGGGAACCACACTGTGCTGCAGCAGCATCTGAGTACAGGCCATCATTCCCACTCTTTTCCCACCTATGAGGTGGTCCTGTAAGCAGAGAGCTCTTACCAATGGTTGTTATTGCAGATATGGAGAAGAAGAAAGACCCACTGTAGTCCCACCTGCCCAGGCTAGTGGTGTTTCCCTGGAGGGTTATGCCACTCTTGTAGGCTTGGATGATACCCTGCAAAGAGACAATAACATGAGATCCCACAAACCCCTTTAAGGCAAGTTCATGCGACAGGCATTTCCACTTCTGGCTGGTAAAATCCCAAACTACAACCACTTCTGATTCTGTTGTTTCCCTTTGGTAGTAGAGGATCTCTTGTGCCTTAGAGACCAAAGGGTTGCAAGGTCAGAAAAGCCAAAGCCAGCATATTGCTTCTAAGAAAAGGGCATCTACAGCAATACAACAGAGTTGCATATGCACATGGTAGATTATATAGATAAATGTGGAAGAGATTGGAGGGTAAGATCTAACTAGAGAAGGCCTAGACAGACAGTAATAAATACTGCCTTATGACATATTCATTAGGAAAATGAAATGTTTCCAGATGGGATATTCCAATGGCAGAAGTCCCAGAGCAGCAAATATACACACATATGTAAATGACACAGATCCCTTGCAGAGAAGCCCCCTGGACTGGGAAGGAATGTATCTGGTGTGTTATAGGAGACTGAGACTACTCAGGTTGGCCAATACATCCCCACATTGGGACTACAAATGGGAATGAACACATCAGACTAGCATTATGCCTGATTCTGTTCAATCCTCCTGAGAAAGACTTAGAAGTCACTACCTGAAGTGTGCAGAGCTATGCCAGAATAAGATATGAGACATCTTAACAGTGCCCACATCTGACTATACCTTCCCATGCCAACAAAATCAATGATAGTTGTGTCCAAAACAACATTATTCACAGCATGGACACTTCATTCACACTTCACTTGATAGCTGATTATCTTCGAATGCAAAGTGTAACCAAGAATACATAAAATTCATCATCTCTGAAAAAGACGTGCAGATACTAAATAATACTGGCCCCATCCTAACAAAAAAGACTACTACTGATAAAACTTTCACCACTGATAATAAAAGGAATCACACTCAGATTTTGATCAGTTTTTGGTTTTGCAAAGGAGTTGTAGTTTATACATCCACCAAGCAAACTGGCACGTGAAGCCTGCAAAGTGAGGAAGCTTTGTCCCATTTTACTGATGTAATGTGCTCTACATAATTTTTATTATTTTTATAATATTATACAAGGCTGTAAATTAAAAACTGTTTCCAGGATCCCAAGCAGTAGCTTAACTAAAAAGATCATTACCTCTTTTCTCTAGAGCTACTAATTCTCACACTAAGATGAAGGAGCAGCTCAGAAATCAACACATTTTTCTAAGCAATAAACACTGTTTGATAATGCATTCTCAGAAATATCTCGATTTACTCATAACTGAAGGCAACTTAAATCCCTTAGAGTCACACTATAATCTATTAAATTCTAAATTATGAGACAGAGCAGAGAACCTGTGCTCTGAGAAGGGCTAAGGACCACACATGTTGTATTGCATTTTGCTTCCTTCTGCAATTTGTCGCTGTAGCGTTGAGTGGGGCAACTCAAAAAAAGGATTTTGTATATAGCATTAGTGACATAAAAGAACCAAGCCCAGCTTCCCTTCTCCATGTAATTATCCCTGAAAAAAAAACCCAAAAAACAAAAACAAGAGAGAGAAAGGTTGCCTCAAGAAGCCTCCAGAAGGATTTATTTTGAACAGTTGTGTGTAATTCCCCCACTCATTGTTCTTCTTCCAGGTCTGGTGTCTGCACTGAGGTTTGTCAGGTTACATGGGGTGCAGGCTGATAACATTTGACCTTCTGTTTAAGAAGTGTAAGAAGTTCTGCAGACAATGGCCTAGACAGGAATCAGTGTGCATGAACATAAAATAATTCCCGAAGTAAGTTAAATGGCAAGAGAGACATTGGAAAATTATACAGATGAACTATTTTCCCCCCCCTCCAGAAACCAGTAGTTAAATTTGAAATAAAAAGCTTAATATATTTTCCTCAAAATTTCCTTCTGTAAACTGTGGTCTCTGCAGTTCTTAGTTAGTCTTGAACACATATATACCTTCTGGAACAGCCACAGTCCAGTTCTTGGATAAATTTATTACCAGCTGGATCAGGGATACTTGAAAAACTCAAACATGCAGCATGTTTGTTGTCCATTCTCGTGCCTGATGTCTTGCAGATACAAGCTCAGCAGTAGATAATATTACACTCAACATCAAGTTTTAAAGCCAAAAACACTTAAGAACCAGAGAGGATTGCAAGAACCTGTGGCACAGTTGGCCCAAAGAAATGGAAAAACCTTCATGCAGAAAAGGAGAACAAAGAGTCTGCAAAAGACATCATGTGAGAAGCACACAGCAGTAACCAAGTCATTAAATGTTTAATTTCACATTTTTGCAGCACTTCTCTTTTGCTTGGTTTAGAAGCAAGAGGCTGAGCAGTTGTGAGCACCTATGCCAGCTTTGCGGTGACTCGTAAGAACTCAGAATCCCAAGGTCACTGTAAACCTTCCCCAGGCAGTGATGCTACTGCCAGGAAGCACAGGATGTGTCTTGAGGCTCTGAAGACACAGCACCTGCCCTAAATGGACAGTGACCTGCACTGCTGTCAGTGGGAAGGAAGCACCATGGAACCATGACTCACTGGCAAAGAGCAAGCCCTGGGCTTGCGGCATGCCAACTGCTTTCTGCTCCTGAAGCACTTGGTGTGCTTGCTGAGGTCTCCAAGCCCTTTCAGCAAGAAGTCTCTAAGCATTCATTTGTTAAATCTTGTTATAAAATAACCAGAGAACCCCATTAGGCCCACCCACCTGTTGAAGCCAGCCCAATGGAGAGCACTGAATATTCATGCGAATCAAAGCCGCTTGAATAAAACAACACTCCCAGAAAAAATGTCAAGTTCATTACTGTTAGGAAGAAAGAGCTATCTATTGCCACCCTTAAAAGGGAAGATTCACAGTGGTTGGAGATAAGGATACAGTCTTTGTTTTCCTAAAGTAAAAAATGTTTTATTATACAATCTAGAATCAACCTTTGACATAGCAACAATGATGACAGAAAACTAAAGATTGACTCTTCTGAGAATTGTAGAACTAATGGAGCTTGCCTTCCTGCAGATGTGCCCATGGGGGCAGATTCATGAAAGAGAAATCCATTGATGGCTATTAATGCACAGAGATTACTTCTGGCACAGGAAGTCATTGGATTGCAAACTCCTGAAGGCTGACCGAGCATTCAGGGAGATATCAGTGAATATTCTCCTTAATTTACTATATTCCTTTAGACTTTTGCTCTTTCTCTTCAGATTTTAGACTATTGCTCTTTTTCATAGAAAAATTAAAAATTATTTATAATTTTAGAGAGAACACAGGAAAAAACCTAGTTGATAAACACTCTAGCAGAACAGCTGAATTCTCCCTGCTTTTTCCATTGAAGAGGTGTTGATATGTCTCTGCTATGGATTTTCAAATAAATTTGAAGTATATTTTAGCCTGTGGGTTCAGGAGGTACTAAAAAGAAAGTGGATCACACATGTTCCATAAGTGCTTAGTTTCCTTAGCCAACCTTTTTGAGAACCAGAAACTTTGCTTTACTTTATGATTACTTTGAGGTGAAATCCTAGGGGTTTTCCTTTTTCTCTTAATTATGCTGATTTGTACATTGATTAGGAGATAGGATAGAGGACTAGGAGATTTGTACAGTGTCTGCCTCAAAACCTAATGCATTAAAAGGCACTAGTAGAGGCATCTTAAATCCAGTGTTCAAAAGCAGTTACCTGCCTAACATAAGACCTCAGTCAATACCATAACCACCCCAAAAATACTGAACTTGCACAGCTTGGGCTTGGTATTTTAGGAACTTTAAAGGTCATGTGCAATTCAGAAAGCAGAAAGGAAACAGGTGGGTGGTTAAAATACTAGGAAAAAGCCAGAATGCAGTTGTTTTTTGGTTTCTACTGACAGACAAGCTGTACAACATAAAACCATAGTTTCACTTCTCTGCACTTATTTCCCCCTGTCTAAAGTGGTAATAATTTACAGTTTGCTGTGACTACTGTATCTTCAGCTGACAACACTTACATAATTTTAAACTATAGATAAAAGTTTTGTGGGAATTATTGTAACTCTTACAGGACTTATAAACTGAGATTTTAAATTCTTAGACCTTCATGGGTCAATGAAACTTCATTTGCAGGCTGCTGCATTTTCTCATCAAGTAGGCTTTGCTTGGTGCTACTGAATATTGCCATGGCTGGTGCTTAGAACACCAGCACGATGTCCACTCAAAGAGGTTTATTTAAAATGTAGATGCCTATTCTGATACCTTTGTTAGGAAAAAAAATGCCTCAGAATAGTCAACTTGAGCTTCCAGCTCCACCTTTCTCAAGTATAAGCTCTGAAGTTTCAGTTAGGAATGGCATAAGCTGACGCTTGCAAATACAAGCTCTATCTTAGATTACATCCCAGTACAAAAGCCTGCTTTGTGCATATTTCTACAAGGAACTCCCTCCTTGAATTCAAGCTAAGGAGTAACCCTGTGAGGAAGCTGTGGACTTCTGTTGACTCCCTTATCACACTTATTTTAGGATGGCAATACTCCTTTCTCTCCCTGTCCTTTACTATCAGTCGCTTGTTCTTTCTGCAGCAACATCCAAACACAACAGTTACCACAGTTTCCTTATCAGAGTCAAAAAAAAGAAACTAAAAAAATTAAATCACTCCTACAGCCTGAATTTTAACCCTTCACAGCTCTATAAGCTGAGTTTTTAAATTCTCAGTGTGGGGCTGTGCTTCCACAGATGACTGATAATGCATGATTCACCTATACTGGAGTTTTCTACTCAGCTTTGCAGCAATAAACCCAAAGTAGTTATTACAGTCATACCAGCAAAAATTCAACCAATTCAACTTTGAATTACACTCAAAAGATCTGTTCATACTGTCTAGTTAAAAGAAACCAACCCCAAAACAAAAAACCAAACAACCAAAACCCAGCCCCAACAACTACAGTTTGATTTCCACTTGACATTTGAGTATTGCATCTTCCTCCCCCAAAAATGTAGGTTTACTCTTATGTATTTGCTGCAGAGCCACTCTATCCTTCAGCCATACCCATAAGTCTCATTTACCATGTTTGCTGTGTTATCAGCTCTGGGCAGCTCCCAGCTTTCTCAGCTTACACCTCCTCTCCTCCACAGTTATCATCACACGTGGGCCCCCCACCACCCGCCTGTGGCTGCAGCACAGCTTCTGATCACCAAGTACTGCAAAAGGAAGGACCATTATTTAATCTGACCTCACTGACACCAGCTAAAAATCCCGTCTTTCACCTCTGCACTGAGTCACAACAGCATATGACCAGCATACAGCTTTCAAAAAAGGTTTTTAAGGTCAGCAGTAAAGAATGAATGGATGTGTATATGTAAACTGAGACACTACGTTCTTCACAATCTCTTTCTTCAGAACACTATGCTTCTCTTTCCTCCCATAATCTTTACAGCAAAAAATAACCTTTATATAAATGATTAAACAGACTGATTCTAATCTGCCTGCCCTCCCCATGATGAGCAAGTTAAGTGAAAATGACAAAAGCAAAGCCCCAAAAGCTTATGACCCTACCAAATATATCCATAAGAATTCATGAATTTTTTTTTTTCTGGAGGAAACCATCAGCAAAAGAGTCATAAAGATGACTTTTTTATAAACTGTGGCTCCTGTCACTGCTGCTGTCCCCCGTTTCTGAACTGTGGCATTCTGGCCAGAGGTGACAGTAATCCTGAGATACTTTTAAAGGCAAAAGCAGTATTTACTAAGTGTATTTGAAAGCAGTTCTCAAAGAAGGCAAAAATGGACTGGTATAAGAAACTTTATTCTTAAGCTTAATTGAAGTTTATATGTTCATGTACAGAAATCAACTTTTCCAGGACATACATGAACTCCTGAAAATGGCTTGCCTCCTTACAGACAATTTCCTCACCTTTGCAACATATAAAGGAGGAAAATAAGGTGTTCAAAAGGCACCAAGCTACCATTTAGATTAATGAGAAAACAACTCACAAACTTTGTGCACTGGAAATTGGGTGCAATGTCGGCATATAAACATTCATTTATGCCTCACAGGATACCAGACGTAAATGAGAGGAAAATGGATAACATTAACCTTGGTCACAGATTGCAAAGACAAAGGTAAATTAATTTCCAAATAATTGATAAATAGATTATTAATCCCACTTTTCCTCCCAGCTGTGAGCTCTGATCTCTTGTCTTTGTCTGGAGAGAAAACTTACATGAATTCTGCCTGAAAGAACTGGCACAAAAAAAACCCCACCAAAAAACAACCAAACAAACAACCCAGCCGGGTTTTCTTTTGAATTCATAGTGTTGGGGTTTTTTTTTCCCTTAATTTTATGCCACTTGAATAACCTCAGAGCAGATCAAGTAACTGCTCTCCCATCTCCCCAGCAATGTTTACTAATGTAATTGGCACTAGTTCCTCAATACCAAAGGAACCCTGAGAGCAAAAGCTGGATGCGCAGTACAGTTTCTAGAATTCCTCTAGACTTACTCACCAACAGGAGAGGAACAAAAGATGTAGCCTAGTGCAGTAATGCTGCAACAAATGCTACTGTAAACCACTAGTACTTTTTCTGAAAATTAAGCTTTTATATCAAGGAAGACTCTGTGGCATGATTCATATGACAAAGTGTTGCTGAATTCCAGTCACTTCCCAAATCCCAATGAGAACAGCTGGGCTGCAACAGAAATAGGCAGGGCCTATTGAAAGAGGTTCAAAGAACTGCCTGTATAATTTACAGAACACAGAAAGTTTGCATTGTATTATCCTTGTAAAATTGAGATTTCTTTCCCCAGTTGTTTTTCTCTTAATTGCATTAAAAAAGTATGAAGAACAATATGTATAAGAATTGTTCACACACAATCAAACAAACACATCTTCAAACAACTGACAACAATTACCATTTCTTTTTTTAGAAGGCATCCCCAGACTTTAGCTATTCACTGCTAGTTGTGGGTCTCAAATCTTCTGGTAGGATAGATTATTGAGACACTCACCACTCAAATGCAGCTGGCTACACTCCCTTGTTACTTCCCACCAAACCTGACCAGCTGTAATTTGGAATTTGATAATATCAAAAGAACCTATCTCTCTAGGCAGAGGTATGATATAATAGGCTGCTGTGCTTTTCCCCTTGCCTTTCTCTTTTTGAACACAGGTACTAGACACCACCAGAAGAACCAGGGCTGAGCCAACTAAGCAGAAGAGGTAATCAGTATGTCTTCTCATCACCTTCCAAGAAGTCTGACAATATAGTGCCAGCCTACTGCCTTACAGAATAATGATTTTACCTTCAACAACTTCTGTCAATGGGATGCTAGAATATGGTATTATTAGCACAGAATGCACGTTCTTGGTAAGGCACCCACAGCTCTTTTAACCAACAAGTCTGAAGAATAATGAATTGGCTGCAGCTTAAGCAAAGTAGTAGTACATTTTGATAAGCACAAAGTTGGAAAAAATGATTACAGAGGATCAACCCTGTGACAAGTCAATGTGACCAAATTTGGTTCCATATAGATATTACAGCTCCACAATATCAGGAGTCAGTGCTGTTCCTTAAAGGCCCTCACCACCGGCAGATGATCTCTGATGCTCACCCCTTCCTGTTGCATCATTTGAGTGCAGGATTATTTTAGTAAACTGTGTTTGCAGGGCTTTATTTCCTGACAGCTGTCACAATTCTCTGCTGGTTCAATGTCAGTACAAGCCAAGGTATGGATGAGGATCTTTCAGTCACGTGGGATCTCACTGCTCTTGTAAACATCTACTCAAACTCTCTGTGTACCTCTAGCTGTTGACTCTGGAGATAAGAGTACCTAGATCCACCTGCAGCCATTTAGTTTATAACCTGCCCTTTAGCATTAGGCCCTTTTCACTAAACCTTACATCTTTCTAGATATAAGAAAAAAAATAGCTCAGCTTTAATTTTCTCATTTTATGAAAGCAACTGTGTTTCAATAGCTTTATATACCTATAATAGAAAACCAATAGAACAATATAATAAGTATAGGAAACATCTATACTAGGGGAATATGTATACAACACAAAAGGTTTCTATAAAAAAAAGGAATGATAGCATGAAAGGGATGCCATGGTAATAGGGTAACACAAAAAAAGCGCTGTTCCAAGCTTGGCCCTACAGCCAATCATCTGATCAAAGAGACGCTGGCATGTACAGCAGCTGAGTGCCTGTAATCATTGAAAATAATGCAGGAAAAAGAGTGAGTTTGGAGGGCAGCTCAGCTGGACAAGAGCTACATACACACTCACACTATGCAGTAAAGCACTTTTTGTACTAGAAGTGATTTTACACCAAAGCATGTCTAGGTGTCCCCAACCCCAAAAGGACAGAAAGAGTCTCAGCTCCAAGAAATATGCTCATACATAAAGTGTCCTCTTTGTGCGCAGCCTCACCTTCTGGACACTTCCAGAAACTAGAACCAACATAATTTTTGCCTGGACATAGATATTTTTCTCCCCAGCTGAGTCCAGCTACTTTTCTTCATTGTATTGAAAGTGTATCACCTGCAATCTGTCCTATCATTGCATCTGCTGCCATCTTCTGCAAGTCTTGTTATTGAGGGCTTCTTTGATGTGACCTCACACCCAGTAATTCCAGCATGTAAAGATCACCACCATAATGATAACAAAAGGGCAGATATTGCCCTCTTTGCATGCTGCCTATGGCACATGGGGATGGCCTGCTCTCAGTCTTGTTCCTGCTGAGCACGTATGCAGTCAGACTGTATACAATGGCAGAACAATAGTTTGGGTTTAGATGGGTCAACAAAGTCAAACTTACGTGTTCCTTGAGTAAACATCACTGGATGCACTGTAGTGAGACTTGTGGCCACAGTGCCTCCATTGTGCCCTCTGTGTGTGCATAAACACACGACCATGCATTGTTTATCTGCTTACATGTAAAGCATTTGCAGGTGCTACTTTTAACTACTCGGGATATGTGGAACTGCTCCTGCAGGGGAAGAGCTGGCCAATTCCTCCAAACAAGAGCGCCCCAACAAAATCCAGCTACAGGAAGCAGGGGCACACCACCACAGATGTCACTTTCTAACACCTTCTCATCCGCTGTTGTTTTTATTCTTGGTCTGCAACGTTCACCTCCTTCTGTCCTCTCCTTTGTCAAGTAGAAGGCTGGTTCTTCCTTGGAAAGGACCCAAGTCATAGAAATTACTGAATGATAATTCACTCATCTAGCTACTGCAGCATGGTTTGTTTGCTTTGCTTCCCTCCTAACCATCCTCACTCCCTGCTCTCCTGCTAGCTCCTTAAAGCTGGAGCTCTCTGTTGCTCCCCCATCAGCACAAGGGTTGGAACAGTGAATTTCCCCTCCCGGCTGGTAACTAGGAACTAAGTGATAAACAGGTCGTAAAATTTCATTTGTACATTGCTCAGCAAACTAGGATTTTATTTCATATTGGCCCATATACACTTAAAACAAACACAGTTTAGCATTATCTGGAATCCAAGAGCTATAAGAAAACAATGAGGAGTTGCCAGTAATGTCAGGGCAATTAAAATTCACACACTGCTTTACGTTTTCACAAACATGCTTTATGTCTTTCTTAATTAGCAAATAATCAGCTGTGTATCTAGAAGACAAGTCTCTTATCTGAAAAGAGCCGGTGATGACACTGCCTGATAAACTATGTGCAATATACTGCAATAACAATTTACTGCACAAAAAACCATCTTGTTTTGAGCATACCTAGAGCATGCCAGTGATTGTTACCTAGGAAATAAGAAAAGAGTATAGGAAAGCATCAGTTTTATGGATTTTTGAGGATTAATTCCTCAGCATTAAAGTTATTCAAAATAACACACAAAGCCATTCAAACTCAGAGTATGGCTTCTCAGAGCATGAAGGCACACACAGCCACTGCACAAAATGAAACAAAGCTTATTTGTAACTTTCCCATCAAGGGCTTGTTCAGTCACAATTAAGTAAGTACTCACACGGCATATTGTAACAACCTCTGGTCTAAAGGGATTTGAGTGACTTTCCTGTTCTCGGAGTATCAAGAACATGTAGAGGTCATACTGCAGTAAAACAAACTGACAGAGTGACATTTCTACCTGTTTAGTTGAGATTATCTTCTCTCCATTACTAGCACCTCATTACCACTGTTCACCAAGGGCTTGCAACCCCCGGGCAAGTGTCATACCAGGTGCTCACTACACAATGGGCCAGTGCTGAATGAAGCTTAATTAAGGTTCGGCCTTATGAAATGCCAGACTGGTCTTCTCTGCTCTATTTCTCACTTCACTTCTCTCTATTTAAATTCCACAGGTAGCATAGCACACACCATAAGTAATAAAAGTGGGTACTACATTAGCTTACAAAGGCCCAGATTTATAGCATATGATCACTGTACTACTGACTGCCAACAGAGAATATACCACTCAGAAAGCCAAGGGATGAGAGTATGACATAAGGAATCAGCACAATTTTGTCTGCCAGAGCCTTGCTGAAACACCCCTGATCATCCCATTTGGTGGCTTTTGTATTTTCCTCTCTGCTGAAGAGGAAAAAAAAAAGTATATTGCTGCATATATATTCGAGTTCCAAGTTTCTTAGATTCTTTGAACTGCAGCGACCAGCTGCAATGGTTTCAGTCATCATCATACACTGCCTTTACAAGCAAACAAAACCCCACCAAAACAAAACAAACCACCCCCAAGTTTTCTTTGTATTTGGCAAAATCTATTTGAGGCAGACACACCAAACCAAGGAGTACATACTCAACTACCAGCACCTACTGAAATCAAAGGGTTTGGGTAAGTACTCAAGACACTTCAATATTGCAGGTGTTTCTTCTTCAAGCAAAAGCTGAGCAAAGAGAGAACCCATTTATGTCACTTTGCCTGTATCTGTATCATAAAAATTCAACCATCTGTACTTTAGTAAGACTGCATTTGTTGTTGCCTTACATTTTGCAACCATCCTACAAATATCTTCAGAGGCATTTTTAAGGATAACTTAAGAGACCTAAGCACTTTCCCTTTAAACAAGCAGAAGATGGAAAAAGTTTGTCACAAGTATAAACATCAACCAACTTTACCACGACAAAGCCTTCCCATTAGAATTTACCGCTTGCAAGACATCACAGTCTATAACTCACGCTTCCGAAGTGCAAGAGCAAACCTAAACCACCTGTAATTAACCGCAGGTAATTGTCCCATAAGGGGACAGTCCACCACCGCCTGCCTTCGTCATCCGACGGCGCTTCAAAACGGCGAACGCCGCGGCTGGTGGGAAGGCAGCGGAAAACGAGAGCATCTCTCCATCAGCGAGGAGCACCGGCGGCGGCAGCGCGGGGTGCGGTGCCCGACGCGCCCCGGGCACGGAGCGACGCGCCCGAGGCGGCTGCCCGCGGAAGCCTCCCACGCCGTGGCGGCTTCTTCGGGACGCGTGCGCGTACACTTACACAAGGACAAAGTTTGCTGGTTTTTGTTGGTTCTTTGTTAAAGTTACTCTGGGGCTGGAGGCGCGGCTGGTGCCGCTTCCCCCCCGCTCTCGTTCCCCGGGCCGGAGGCAGCGCCTGCCCCGCAGCCCCAGCGGGCGCAGAGCTCCCGGCGCGCCCGGGCTCACCTCGATGAGCCGCTGCAGGGCGGGCCCCTGCAGGCAGGTGTGGTTGGCCAGCAGCTCCCAGTGCTCCCGGAGGAGGTTCTGGGCCGCCTGCACCTCGGCCGGCCGCTCCAGCGCCTGCAGCACGACGGCGCCCAGCCCCAGGTAGCCCACGTATGCCGCCAGCAGCACCAGCACGCCCCAGCGCCGCCGCCGCTGCTGCCGCGCCGCCACCATCGGCCCCGCTGCCGCCGCCCCCGGCGCTGGAGAAGCGGCACGGCCCGGGGCGGGAGGAGAGGGGAGCGCCGGCCCGGCAGCGCCCGGCCCCCAGCACCGCCCCCGGCCTGCCCCTTCCCACCCGCAGCGGTGAGGAGGGGAGCTCAGAGCCGTGCTGGGCAATGAATGTCATCGTGCTGCTCGTCTGGCAGCCCAGACCACCCCACCGCCCTCGTCCGTGTCTGGCGCCGCTCCAGGTCCCGCCTGGCTGTCCCACAGCGCTGCCCAGGGGTCCCTGCTCCGCTTCGCTTGTGCCTGAGCTGGGGCCAGCTCCGAGTCACTCTCGCTTCCCCTATGGATGCTACCCAGACCCTCTCCCGACAAACCCAAGTGCTTCTCTCTCCAGCTAGCACTACTTAGAGAGCAGTACCCTAGCACTCTGCTTAAATCTGCATTCCTCTTTCACGCAGCAGCTAGGCTAATTTAAAAGGCAGTAAGCAGGTGTTTGTGATAACAATCCTTTGATAGAAACAAGTGAAAAGGTAGCAGCTTTTTTAGAGTCCTTTTATAATTTGTGATTTTCCTGTGAAAGATGGGATTACTTTCATATAGGTAGTTTCTGAGAGCTACTTGATTAATTACTTTCTTGTGTAAGACAGCATCCAATGTTCCTTTCTGTTCTTTCACTGGTAGATAAAACAATCAAATTGTTTTGGGTGTATAAGAACATCGTAATTTACCTATTTTGTTACATAATATGAGATAAAGGTGAATAAACCCAGCAAGATTCTGCACAGAATGACTTTATACGCTGTCAGAGGGTCATGTCTTCTCACTCTGCCCTGTGACTATTTTTGCCAGGGCAGTGTACATACAAGTGAGGCAGCCTCCAAAATTGTATTGCCCCCCTTGAAATGTTCTGGTAATGTGCTAATTCATGGTTTTCTGAGATGTCCTTTAAACTAACTAGCATAAACACATGATTTCACTGGCAAGATGCAAAAATTAATATGCAAAGTCTAGACCAATTCCAGTGTAACGGTGTCATCCGGAGCACAGTCTTAGGAAAAAAAAAAAAATAATGCCAGTTACTGCTCAGTCTTAATTCTGCCTTTTCAGGATATTAATTACTCAGTGATATTTAAAGACAAAATTGGAATTATATATATACATATATATATATAAAAGAAAATCCTCTCTAAAGATATACATAAGTAAGAAAAAATAAAGGATACTAAACAGTATATATTTACTCATCACACTTAAGATCAGGAAATAGATACACCTGAGCTACATTTTGACATTTTAGCTGTATTTAAGCCCAGATAGTTTGTACAAAGCACGCTGAGTATAACTATGTTGAAACATTAAGGACTAAACATATAGAATTTAATGCTTATGATAAAAATATGTAAAACTAATTACAGATGAGACTCGGGGTTTTTAACTATGAGACATGCTGTGAAAACTCAGGATATCAGGCATGTGCTTGCTAGAAAGAATTTGGGAAGAAAGAGATCATGTTTCACAACAAATCTTTACAGAATCATAAAATAGTTACATGGCTGTTTCCTTGAGTATTTTCAGAAACATCACTTGTCTGTCAGTCTTCTATTTACGTCTCCATAGAGAAAAACTCAAATATTTGCCAGTGATACTTTGGTGTTGTCTGGGAAGACAGCATGTATTTCAGAGGATGGAGAAGAGCTTGTTGAGTAGGCTAAAAGGGTAAGGGTAAGCCTGGAAGGACATTTGCTTCTTGTCCTGCCCTGGGCTGCAGGTGGTAGCTGCTCAGGACAAAGCGCTTCTTTTCCACATCGCAGATGAGCACTGCCTGGGCCATTGCTTCTGCCACAGCCTGCAGAGTCACATTCAGAGGCTGCAAATGTGCTGTTTTCCATGTTTGGAGCTGAGCATGTGTGCTCTCCATTCTGGGCAGAAATATACCACTGGTAAAATGAGTTATCAGATGAAAAGAATCCATTTTGTGTGCTCCTCTGGCTCATAGCAAGTTCCTGTGATTGTGCATTTCTTTCACGTTACTTTTCTTAGCTGGTCTGTTGACACTTGATGACTACATTTTTATCAGAGGAGCACTACCAGGAAGCACTTGGTCTATCCATCAAAACCTGGGTCGGTACTCCCATTATGTGCCTCAAAGTAACTTTTATTATAGATGTGCATGACCTTTAGGAGCTTTTCAGAACTTGAAAATTGACAGAATAAGCGATAAATTTCTATAGCTTATGTAGCACAGGAGAGGGCATCAGTATCCTTCTCATTTCTCTTCCAGCATGGCCATATGCTTGATTTAAGGGTAGCTTTCTGAGTCTTCTGTTGGGCAGCTGGAGAACTGCTGCAGCTACTGTCAGCTTTAGTAAGTGCAGCAGTAGCAAAAAATCCAGAAGGTAGTCTCACCATTTCCTGCTACTTTTCAAAATCAGTATCAGATAGGGGAACAATTTTCTGGACTGCGGTAAAAACAATCCAAACTTTCTGCGGTCAGATGTCAAGTAAGGATAATTTTAAGAAACACTTTGTCAGTAAGTGCTTTCTATCACTGATAAACCCCTTTATCATTTTTTTATAGCATGCAGCATGATGTAAGCAGTAGATAGAATCACCTTTAGACTAGTGCATGTGTTGTGACTGACTGTGGCTTGTAAAGTACAGAAGGCATAGAAAAAGGCAAGGTGAGGAAAACAGGTTAGATATAGAAGTCAGCAGAACTTCAGTTTTGTCTTTTACATAAAGAGGCCAAAAGTGTCATGGTGTTAACAAAAGGCAGGTACACAGTACAGTGATGGTGATGATGTTAAAAGGGCAAGTGCAAACATTGTGTCTAAAGAGCAGAAAATACTGAGACAAAGTTTCCCGTGAGATTTGCAAAAATACAAAAAACCAGACAGAAGAGAGTTGGCTGCTTCCAGTGAAAGTCTACAGAGAAAGCCATTGCATAAATTTATGGGAATAGCTGAGGGCACAGAGGAAGATCAGCGCAAAAACCAAGGAGATAAAAATCTTTGAGGTAGGTAGTGGTAAGACATAAGGGAAATCTTGGATAGAATAAGCATTTGAACATTCATTTTTTAAATTAGTTGAATAAACCATCACCAGTATTCTTATATGCCAACATTTCAGATTTGAGTAGCCACACTGCACTATGCAGGAGTCAGCAACTGGCAAAGAAAACATGGACCTTGTCAGGTGTAAGAACAAACATCTGCTGTGACCCTCCTCAGAAGTAAAAATCTAGCTCACAAAGTATGAAGGGAACAATTAGTGACCTACACAAGTCTCTACATGTTTTATAGACACATCTCCAAAATGAACTATCAAAGCAGCTGCCGAAAGGCTGACATTTGATGTTCCTATAGTCTGTCAGACCTAGCTTGGGGCTAGCTTGGGGCTAGTCTGCATACCCTGCCATATTTAACTCATCCTTTACATTAAAGTTCCACTTAAAAATGAGTTCAAAGGGATTAATTGATGGTTACTGTGAGATATAAACATACTGAATAAATAGCAGTGAGTATATAATTACAAGCACACCCATGGAACATATCAGTGATGATGGAGCATGGTACCCAAATGAATGGATAATTGTTTTATCAAGTTTCTGGAGTCTAATAGAGAGTATGACTAAAGATCTGCATCCCAGTGGCTAGTCCCTTATTAGGTGCTTGTGTGTACTTTGGTTTTTCAGCTCCTTTGAGGGTGGCTGCTGCTTCTTTTGACTTAAAATAACTGGGATAAATTCAATCTCCCTGTTTTTGATGGGTAACACAATGGGCCTGACTGAGGATCAAATTTAATGCAAGAACCTATTGTTGGCCTTATTTAGAGGTAAACATACAGCATCAGTTCTCTATGGTGCATAATAGCTCTTCTATGACCTGGCCCAAAGCAAATTTCAGGCTCTAATGATATTTTTGATCTGGCTAGAAATAAGGATGCCTCTTTGCTTTTAGATTTAGTTTGAAGTGCTGTTTTCAAGTGGCTGTGAAATGAATGTGATAAGGACCTGCTTTGAGCTGGCAGTTTGCTCTGAGACAAGTTGTAACAGTCCAGGCAGAGCTGGACAGACACGTAATTTCCGCACAATTAAAAAATAAGCATTTTATCCCAGAAAATGAAAGATGTTAATTTCAGACAATATAAACTGAATCTTAATTGAGTGGATATCAATAAGCAGGTGTTCATAACTGATGACATTTCTCTGTGGTTTTGTTTGTTTTCTGATAGGAAATGAAGAAAGATTTCTGTACCTGACTTTTTCCACTTGAGATTCTTGGTGAAATGACTTCTTATTGAAGCTGGGAGGCAGTCACTCTGGATTTTTTGAACATGAGTGACCATAAGAACTGAATCCCACTAGAGAAAGATAAAGGATAATAATTGATTACTTCAGGGGAAGTTGCCTTAGAATAAGAAGTGTAAAATGAATCCTGGGGCAATTGTGTAACCATAAGTGCTCCTTCCTTGGAATTTTAACTGGCTGATGCCTACACAGGGTGTGGAAATTTCCATGTATCTGAACCATTTCCTCTTTAGGAAACAGTCCACAACCTATGGTTTAGTCCTTTATCCACAGGGGTCGCTTAGTGTGAGATACAGATGGAAGATGCAGTTTCAAGACTGCTTTCTTTGTACCTTACTCAGCTAGGGATATGGATCCTAGGCTGCTCAGGTTCATCTTCCAATTTGGTGGTGTCTCCTTGTGCCAAGCTTAAGTCAGACTTGTGCCACTTTAGTTGAAGGTATCTTTCCATCAAGTCAGCTCCCACATTGAAAACCAGAGCCAGCCAGGCCAAGCCAAAAACAATCCATATCGCAGTTAGGCTCCTGTACACAGGGATATAGTGCTTGTTGGGGTTCGTGCCTGAAAAATCCAGGAAAATTTGTATATTTATCTTGGCAGCTTTGGTCTGCTAAATATACATACTCATACATCCCCTCCACTCTTTGCAAAAGTGTATATGTTAATCAGTTTGTGTGATCCACCAGCAGATAGATTTTTTTTTTTTCATGCCAACTCTCAGGTTAAGCTTAGGACAGTTAGCATGAAATCCCTGAAGCTGAGACTATATAATAAAAATAGCCATATCTAATATTAATTAGGGATGCTCAAAGTCAATGGTTCCTAGCCAACAACATAGTAAAAAATTTTGGAAATTAAATGTTGAATCCATATTAACTGTATGTTACTTAAGAGGTACACAGGGGATCTCAGATGATTTAGACAGCTACAATTTAGTGAATCAGTGATTGCTTTTTGGAGAGTAATATTACCTCAGTACTAGGATTCACAATCACTTGGATAATATGGTAAATGTAGCCATTTTAATTAAGTGGTTACAAGAATCTTAATCCCTGGTCTGATATTTCCACAGCATAGACAATTAGTGCAGCTGATAGAGTTATGAAGCTCCACTGTGCCAGATTCAGCATGAGATTCTTTTTTATCTCCTTTTGGGAAATAGTTATGACCTCTAGGACAGGAGAGCTAGTACTTGTGAATAAGAAAACCTAGTGATTTTAACAAATAAATACATTAGACATAATCTGTTGAGATTATGCATTTGTTCAGATAAGTGTGTGGAAAAATGTGTCTCATGTGTCTCTACCATTATGTTCTCAAGCTAGAGATCTAAATGCTATGTGATGTCAGTGGGTTTGTGTTCTTTCAGAGACATCCTGTGGTTGTTAGTAATCTTCTCCTCATTTTAAGTACTGATTATTTAATATTTGATATGATTTGTTGTTGGGAATGGTAGGCACTTGCTAAAACAAAACAGTGTTAGGAGAGTGTGGTTCAAAGGCTTAATACTGAAAAAGGAATTTTATTCATATTCCACCTTTCACTCTTGATAACATTTGTACCAGCCTGGACACAGCCACTGTTGAATGAGTGTTCAGTGGCACATGTGAAATAAGTTGGGTGACTCTTAGCTTGACTGTCAAGAGAAAAATACTCATGTCCTGTAATACATTAGCTCATTGTTACCAGTCTGGCTGAGCTCACTCTTGACCAGATCTATAGTGGAATGGATATCTATGCTTCCTGTATTTAGTTTTATACTAGAGTTATGAATTTCAGCAAAGCTCAATCCAGTTCATGCTCTTTTTTACCTACTACATAGTCCCCAAATCCAATTGTGCTCAGCGTGATGAAGGTGAAGTAAAAGCCTTCTCCATAGCTCCAGCCTTCTACATAACTGAAGACTAATGGTGGGAACACCAGGAAAAGTAAGGTCCCAGTGGTCAGGAAGATGGCCACTGCCAGTGTTTGAACCACCTGAAAGAGAAGAGGAAGATGGCAGCTAAAGAGCATAGAGCAGATGTCTTGTCAAAATTGCTATGTCTATGTTTACTTTTGAATCACAAACCCACCCCACCTGGGAGAGATGGCAAGAAAAAGGATAAACCAATGCTTCCATGTACTGCAGGCTGAGCTCACTGCTTACTCTGCACATAG
Organism: Setophaga petechia; assembly: GCA_024362935.1. NCBI lineage: Eukaryota > Metazoa > Chordata > Aves > Passeriformes > Parulidae > Setophaga > Setophaga petechia. Next base: position 57,619,316 of record JANCRA010000002.1, read on the forward strand.
ATATTGTACCTAAGCATGAAGAAAAAAAGTCTTAAAATTAGGAAAAGAAGGATTTTTAAAAAGCTTTTTGCAATGAGTTTTCAAGAATGCTCCAGTCATATTTTCAGACTTACTATGACAGCCATTGGAGTGAAATACTCATTTTACAATTTAAATTCAAGTAGAGATGCTCTTGTAGTCAGCTAGGTATTGTCTTTGAGGAAAATCACCACACACTGCATAAGTCATGAAGCAAAGGTGGGCAAGAACAAATTAAGGCTCTTTTCACTATGACTGCTTCCAAAGATTTATAAAGTGGCTGGCAAGAGCTCAGCCAAAAATATATTTGGATGAAACCTAAGTGAAGTCAGTTTGCTTGCTTTCATTTTTAACTTAGAAGTGCTCAGAACAGAAGTGGTTTGTGTTAGCACAGGGCAGATCTGTGTCTCTCAGGACAAACATCTGCCTTCAGAGAGGTAAGTTACAGTATATGTGGCTGTGGTAGAGAGGTACAAAGAATGGGCAGTGGATGGGTCCTGAAGGGATTTTAGGAGTTTAAAACTGATGATTGGGAACTTATGAGTTTCCAGGAAGCACATTCTGGTGAACTTTTGACTAATGATGCAAACTCATTGCAATTATTTAAAAATGCCCTCAAGGGCAATCAAACCAGAGAATGATTTTCTATTAATGAGCCTATTGTGACTGGAGGAAAAGCCAAACCACTGCTTATAAAGTGGAAGGTCCAGATACCATGTTTTAATTTCTCTCTCTGAATTATCTCACATAAAAAATGCTCTGAGCTTGAGAAACGTGGCTTGAGATGACTGGGTGACTTTGACAAGTCACTTCTATATTATGTGTCATGTCTCTCTAGCTGTTTAATAATATTTGCCTCATTTGCAGAGCAGTTTGAGAATTACTGATTGACATGATTATAGTTGATATATAATTCTGTTGTTCTAATTTCATTCCAGTACTCTAATAGAGGTTAATTACATAATAAAATTTGCATTAAAATGTATACTGAAATGCACAATTTTACTTTTTAACCTGCCTTTTAAGAACTTTCTTGTATAAACCTGTAATGTTGGGAACATTAAGTCATGGAAAATGAAGAACTGATTGCAATTAATTTCCCAGAGCATAAAAAAATTCTGTTTATAAGGAGATAAACCAACTTCCTTGAATACAATTTTCAGAGCAAACAAGCAGATACAGCTCCAAATCTTTGTCTGATCATAGGAGTTCTGTCAGAAATGTCAACTCAGGAGTGAAAAGGGGGAAAAAAAAGGTCACATCCCTGAGCTGCTATCAGAAATCTAGGGAAAGATGCAGCTATACTAGCATGAAAACGCTGCTGGTGGTAGAGCTGCATGTGTTTGGGGAACAGGCAGAAGTTATGCAGCTAAAGAATTTCTTGCTTATATAATCCAAGTCTGCATTTGACAGTACCTTTATAGCTTTCCAATTGTAGATAAAGAATGCAGTGACCTAAGAGAATTTACAAATGTAAAAGAAAAGACTTGTGCCAGAACTCTGAAATGTTTCAACATATCTCACATATCTAATCTCTGTTTTCCCTAACTGAAGGGGTTAATTCATTGAACCTTTTCTCAGAAACATCCACTGACTTTGTAATAAATGACCTTCATGTATTTTCCATTATCAGTGATTTTCTTATTGAAAAATGTCTGGACTAGTTCAACAACTCACCAATAAACTGTAAGTAAGGAGGATTATTTGTGTTTTAAGAAAAGAAAAGGAAGGAAGTGCTCAGTTGTTGGCACAAACAGTAAAGTTAATTCCAGTCAGATCATTAGGCCAATAAAAATAAGTTGCCTTTGCACAGTGTAGAGCTAAACTCTGGATAGATGCTGGCATAGGCTGGAGAATAAAAGCTTGATTTGGCAATGTGTGTGCATGCACGTACTCTGCCAAGGTCACCAGGTTTACGGTTTTGCTGAGTGAGGTTTTAAAAAGGCAAATCTAGGGCCCCTCAAGCAAAAGCCTATAGCTTTAAAGCTATCGTAGGTAGATTAAGTGTATCAAGTTTCTGATAGAGAGGGCCATGTAACTGCTGTGGTTCACAAAGGAAACCTAAACTAGCAGCAGCAGCAGCTATCTGAGAAAAGAACTTTAACTAGTTTTAAAATAGTGAAATCAAACGGTAAATTGACACTGTACCTGGGCACGCCCTGGCTTTTGCACCCATCTTTCCAGGGTAAGCAGATGAGCATTGAGAGCTTTTCCCAGCTGATTGAGGAAGGCCAGGTTGAGGGGCACTCCAAATAAGGCGTAAAACACACAGAAGATCTGCCCTGCCACTGTGCTGGGGGACAGGTTGCCATAACCTGGAAAAAAAGAAGAAAACAGCTACATGAAAAAGGCTCTACAGGCAAGCTGCAGGCATCATGGAATGTTCGTAAGTTTGGAACCTCAACTACATTAATCTTCAGGAACCTGTGGATCTAGGATTTTCTGCAATTAAATCTGTCTGCAAATTGCCATTGCTTATGATGAAGCCTTTTGCGTTCACTACTACTAGCTGAAAATGAAACATGAAAAATATTACTCTTCCAGGTACTATTGTAACTTTCTATAGGTCTCTGATTTTGTGGTGAGTGTGACTTTGTGTTTCAAAGCAAACCAAAGATGTGTCCATGTACAAAATGATCTTGCATGTACCAAGTAGGCTCTCAGCTTTTTTTGGAAATATAAAATGCTGTATAGAGAAAAATAACAGACATAATTGGAAACTAATAGAAAACCATAACCCACAGTAGCTGATTGTCTTGCAGGTGTATTCTGTCCATTAATTACACTTTCTGGGGGCTTTACAGGACAGTTGGAGGAAACACCAGTTTTTAAGGAAAGAGAGTACCTCACCTATTGTGGTGACAACAGTTCCTGCAAAAAAGAAGGAGTTGCTGAAGTCCCAGTTACTGGGATTTGTAGAGTTTCCTTCTGGGTTGACCCCTTTTTCCCATGCTTCCATGAGGACCTGAAGCAGAAAAGGTCAAAGGAACAAAGATGAGGAAGAATGTCAGAAGTAAAGATAAGTAAATACTGTTATCCATCTTGAGCAAGCAGAGTGATAAACAATGTAGATAACAGGATAGACTTGGACTAAAAAGAACTTCTGCTGACATGGCAAAACTTGGAAATAGAGCTGGTCAGGAGCTTGAACTCTTGCTATGGGAGAACAGGTCATTAAAATCTGATAGGTTCCCCAGCTAGATGAAATCTAAGGAGAAGGAGGTGGACGATTCCCCAGAGTGATCAAACTGGGAAAAAAATTAAAGTTGTGCCATAAAAAAGAATGTGGTTGCTCTTCTCTCCTTCTGTAATCTAGTCATCTCATTCATGTTTTTAATTTAGGCATGTGTAAATGTATAGTTGTGTCTGTGGGCAGGGGCATGAGGAACATGCTCATTTCTGTTTCCTCCATGTAAGTACTCGTAAGGATGAATTACTATTTTTGGCTATGACTTCCATATAATTTTCAGTGTATATGAGGCTTCTCCTAGTCTGAAAGATTACCTAATAAAATATTCTCTGCCATTCCAGACAACTCTTACCAGACCAACACTACAGTGTGCCAAAAAATTAGTGTTCCTTCATCAAATATCTTGTCAACTTCCTTAATAAACATTGTGTCCTTTTGCTGTCCCCAAGGATTTGTCTGTGGGAGATTGGTTTCCCTCTGCTCAGTGGCTGGGGTGTTAAGAATCCCCTTGTTTGCCACACACCTTACAAAGGATTAGTCACAGCCTTTGTAATTTTGCAAAATGCCTGAAGGAATTACTTGTTCATCTCTTCAAAAGACTTTGTATGGTGCAAGACATGAACAGGAGTCAATAGCAACCCCAGCTTTAGCTGGTTCCAGGAGTATGAGACTCAAGAAGATACTCTTTCTCGATTCAAACGTTAGCCACTCCCAGAAAGATTGCTTTTCTAGTGAACATAACTACTACAAGGTATCTGATTTTGGACATGTTCTGCAATATTAGCTAATTTGTACTGATGGACTAAGTATCCTATGTATAGTAGCTGATTTGATTACTTCAGTAAAAAATCCTATAGCATTGGTCAAATTTATCAGGGGGCTGCTGGACATCATCATGTGTGACCTCATGATTGAAGTGTCAGCAGAGCTTATTTTCAATATGACAAAGAATTTTGACTTTTCCATTAAAAGCCTTTTCTTAGAATGAGAAGAATTCAACATATCAGATTTTCTAGAGTTACTTACTTCATTTACTGCTTAGAAGTAACACACAGAAACTACTGAGGTGTGAGTATTTTGAAATAATCACAGGTTTAATTTATTCCTGTAAGGAACACTTGACAGTTCTATGCATTTCAATGCACTAGAGTTCACAGGAGTTACATTCACATCATGAGAGCCAACACAGAAGAGTAAGTAAGGCAACTTTAAATGTTGAAGCTTTCAGACACAGTCTGACAAGGCCAGATTTGTTGGTGTAATTGATGCTGTCAAATACAATCCCGTGAAAGAACCCTGTGAATGAAATGGCATCCCAGTGCCCAACAAACAGGTTCCTGTGGGACAGTTATAATGGCTCCAGGCTCCTTTCACCTACAGCTCAGGTAAGGGTTATGGCAGCTGCTGAATAGTTGTGAACATTAGCTGGTGCCTTTGGGAGGCAAGTTGTCAGTATGTAAAAGCAATGTGCTGTAATTTACAGTAAGAATATGAAACCTACATGAAGCTATAGTAGGGTGTGGAGAGAATAAAAACTGCCTGCTCTTTCTGCTCCTGTCCCCCTGCCAATGCACATTGCAGCCAACTGTGGTCATGGACAAGGATTTTGTCCTTTTGGTCTGTATTTATGTCACGTCCTTTGAGACTGAAAAAGTATGGACATGATCAAAACACGGACTCCTTACTCAATGCATCTGTTTCTCAGTTATGCTGTCAGACATAATTTCCTGACCAAAGTGTGCCTACCAGAGATGCATTAGATAAAAGAATTTGGATTTGCACTTTCCCAAAGCTCCAGGCTGCTCATGTTAGGAGCTGTACCTCAGAATCATCCCCCAGCTAGGCAGTTTTATCTATGCAGAACCAATGCAGTTTATTGACATGGAATTATAAGAATTTGTTACATGCACAATAGAATCAAAAGTTAATGAATTATAAGTGGTAACTCATTATAAGTGAAAATAGATATGCCAAGAAAAATCTGTGTTGAATCTCACATTGTAGGGTTTAGGTTTAAAGAATTAAGGCACTAACACAAGACATTTTATAATCGTTAGCTGAATAGACTGAGTGTGGGGGCTGTGTCTCATTGCAGTCTAACTACTGTGACTTTTCAGACTGGAAATTATGACATGATGAACAGGCCTCCTTATCCATATAGTTAAAACATGCAGAGACACAACTGCTTCCCTGCATTAGATATTTTATATGGGAAGACTAGTGTTCTCTAATACTGGTAAGAGTTAGACAAATTTGTTAACAGATCTTTTGAGCAACATATGGGTCAGAGAGTACCTGCACTTACATATACCTTGAGGACTGCAAAGTCTCAGTATTCTGAAGCTTGGTGCATTGTAGATGATTTAGTGCCCTCAGCTGGTTTTGTCTGGAACAGCTTACAAGTGAAATTGTGTTTAATTCAGCAGAGACACAGCAGCAAAATGCAATTCTCTGAGTGGCACAGCAGTGAACCTAAGAAAAGTCCACGGAGTCAGAGAGAGAAGAATCTCGTATGTGTGATCTCCTCTAATGTTTTGAGGGTAGTGGAGATTTTAATAAACCTTGCAATCTAATAAAGTGTCATAGTTAGGTTTAGAATGAGAATCAGAGTTTTAACCTCTGCAATCACTATTGAAGAGATAAGGGAAGGACAGGTAATATCACCAAGTCATGAAGGTGAAAAAAAATAGACATGTTTTTAGGCATGTCAGTTCTTGAAAGCTCTAGTCATTTTCTGGCACATGTTCAAGTTTCCACAAGTAATATATCACAGTATTAGTAACCAGAACATTGGCTTTGTAGATGTAGAGGTTCAGGCACCTTTTCTACTATTTCTGATCTGAACTTCACTGTTCGCTTAAATCCATATATGAAGTCTGGGCTTTTTGTTGATCAAAATCTTATACCTTCATGGAAGTCCTCTGACTTGGGCAGTACAAATTGTTTTGAGTTTTTATCAGCTTTAATAACAAGGTAGAAAGAGTTCAAACTGTTTAGGCACCCAACTTTGCAACTGGGTATGTTTTGAGCACAAAGAAACTCAAGGATTCAAGATTTCAAAGTTCAAGGATTTCTGTCCAGTTCATGCACTACTATTATGAGAATATATCTGTAATACCAGGAAAAGTCTAAGTAATTTACCTTCGGCCAGTTTTGAGGGAAAGGTAAAAATGTAATTGAAGTTGTCATTAACTGACAACCCATATTGAACAAAAGCCTTTTATCTCTTCTTATAAGTGGTAGATAAGATAGCTTGCGATGGTTGACTTTATCTTTATTTAGGCCTGGAAGTGCAGGACTGCCTTCAAAGGTAGTAGACAATTTCACAGAATCACTAGGTTGGAAGAAATGTCCAAGATCATTGAGTCCAACCCAGCCCTAACACCTCAACTAGACCATGGCACCATGTGCCACATCGAGTCTCCTTTTGAACACATCCAGAGAGGGTCACTCTACCACCTCCCTGGGTAAACCATTCCAATACTTTATCACCTTTTCTATAAAAAACTTTTTCCTAATATCCAACTTATGTTTCCCTTGGCACAGCTTAAGACTGTGCCCTCTGGTTCTGTCAGCTGTTGCCTGTACATTGTGGTTTTTAGCCAAAAAAGGGCAGAATTTGCACAGGTTTGGACTGAAGAACCTTGGAAGGGCAACCTACTTCTTTAGGTTTGATTCTTATTTTTTGTTTCCATGCATAATTCCTAGTAATGTTTAATGAGGGAGATGAGAACCATGAAGTTGAAATTATTGCAATGTAGCACAAGTGCATCACAACATGCGCTTACATTTTAGGAGGCCATGACTGTGGAAAGAAATGAGTTCTGTAGATCAAGATAAAGAAGCACATGAGTGAGCTTGAGGTATTTATAAAGTTAGATATTTAATATCATGGACAGCTGATTGGTTTATATCATGCTAGGCTACTTGGCCCCGATAGTATAATTTCTTCTAATGAAAATAATGCTGGAGCCAAAATAATGAGAACCCCTTCCTCTTACCTGTACAAACTGCTCCAGAGCTTGTCTGTCCAAGCATGTGTAATTCTGCAGGAACTTGAGCTTTTCCAGCTGGAACTGGTCCCGAAAATGTGTTTCTGCCTGCTTCTCCAGCAGCTGGAACACCATAGCACCCAGGAGGAGGTAAAAGAGGTACCCCAGTACCAGCAGTGGAGTCCAGCTGATCGGCCGGCTGTGCATGGTGAGGAGGGGCATGCTGCTGATCTGCCCTTGCCAGTCCCTGCTCAGTACTTCATAGGTTACTGTTCCAAGATGTGACCTACCCAAAACACCAAGAATCACACACCCATGTTCCCAGCTACTGCCCTGGAGAGTTTTTCAAAAAAACATCAGGGTATCAGGGCTTACAAAGTGAGACTAACAGAGAAATTTTATCCCTCCACATCTGTTCTCTATCCAAAATAAAGGGTGAACATTTATAGCTTAATAAGACTGTGAATCATAGTGGCTTTCTTCTATTAGCTTTTATCCAAAGCTCAATCAAATGAATAAAGCCCTCTGAGGATGGTATTAGTTTCTAGTCTGGGAAGCTGAAGCAAAACTGTAGTTATATGATTTACCCTAGGTCATATGAGTATAGAGCCACAGATAAACTCTTAAAATCTTGATAAGTAGAGCCTTATTCTAAACACTAGACTTCTCTACAACAGAATGCTCTAAACTCTCTAATTACAGCAGACTCCCCAGAAAGAAAAGTATGGAGCTCAATAAATGGAAAAGTCAATAGCTGCTGTCTGTACCATACCAACATTGCTGGCACCAGTAAAACCAGCATGGCGAAGCTTATAAACATCCTGAATTCAACTTGGTCGCACAAAAGAACCTCTTTCTTTTCTAGTCCTAATAAAATCAATCCCCTCACTGCCTCAACTGCTGCTCCTGAACTCTGTCAGATGACTTCACCCTTTAGTCCACAGAGTTAGAGAATAAACCACTCATGCCTACTGCCTTCAGTCTCTGTATTGCCCTTTTAATCCAAATATTTAAGGGGGAAGGAGGGCTTATGGTTAATCATTAGCTAGAAAAAAAGTATCAGGTTCACTCACGGGAGCCTTAATAATTATCATGCACTGGAAATGAGCTGGGCTTGCATTTTTTTTCTGTAGGAAGAGCTTTATGGCAAGTGTCATCTATCACACTGCTTCTGAAAGAAAACAAACACAGACACACACACACATACGAAGATGGCCAGGTGGCTAGGGCTGCAATTTTTTTATTGTACTCCCTTACTGTTAAAATGTTCTGGATATAGATATCCCTACTTTGCTTAGCATTCATATGGTTTTACTCCTATCTTCAAACAAGAGGTAGTGCTCACAGAAAAAGACTGAAAAAAATTATTTTATTAATATCTGTATCTGGGAGTATCCCTGGACTTACCATTTGTACTGTGCTCGTAACCTGGGGACAGCCATCATCCAGAGGAGGATGGCTGACCACCAGCAGCAGAAGGCCATTTACCACTCTGAAAAGTGAAAACTATTGTGGATAATTCCCAGGAGACCATCCTGGACTTTGTCTGGGACTGCTCTGTTAGTGTGAGTAGGGAAACAGAAAGATTTCAACAGGGAAGTGCAATGTGTAGGAACTCAGAGCCTTGGTGGTCTGGCATTTCTTTTCAGCTGAAAAAGCGAAACATTTGGGAGTTAGAATTTAGAGCACTGCAACAACCTTATGAAGCAAACTGACCTGAATCAGCTGAGAATCCAGCTTACTATCACTGATGGAAGGCCTTTTATTGTTCAGTGCTAAGGATGACATCTACTTACACAGTATCCAACAAGATCATCACTCTTGTGTCTGACTTCCATAACTAAAAGGTGCAGCTTTTTATTCCATTCCCGGAGTGATGATATGGGTAGACAAGCCTGGAGTATTGCACTAGCAGGGCTGTCTCTGGTGGGAGCCCAGGTGTTCATTGTTGGTAGGATCCAGGCCAAGAGAATGCCAGCCTACTTGCTTTCTGGAATGGATATAAACCATGGAATTGTGCACAGCTGTGCTGGGACAAATTTTCTCAGTTGAAGCACATTTCATAGTTAAGGGTATGAAACTATATGATATAAATGAACAAATACAGCACATAATCTGATTTTTTTTGTCCCCTTCTGTTCTTTCAGTTCAGAACAACAAAGCATGCCAGCTGACAAAGTTGGCAGTATAAATTATGCCTTAAGAAAAAATGTCCACACAGACTTACTTTTGGGATCTTAATTTTCTAAGGTTTTGCAAATTGAGTCACTAATATCATCACAGTATGCTTATTTCTATAATACAGTACTTCCTACTGGTTTGGTTCTTTCCCCCTCTAGTGTCAGGCTGCAATATAGGAACCAAATAAAGCCAGAATCTGTGCAGCAGCCCAGAAATGATGCCTTGCCACAGGAAAAAAGAAAACCCAATATATACATTTTGAAGTAAACTGAAGACTTATGGTTTTTGTGTGAGTTCTGAATCTGGAAGAGAGAGTTCAGCATGGCTTACCACATCAGAAATTAAATTTGGCTTCCAGGTAAAAAGACATCATATACAATGTGCTGAAACAACAATACTAGCAAATCACTTTTTATGATAGGATCACAAAGCACACTCTCTAGTCTTAACTTCTCTTGTTGCTTTTCTAATGCTCTTCTGATTACAAAATAAACAAAACCTGAGTTCACAAACTTTAGAAATAAAAAATGCAAAATGCAAGAACTTTTTAATAGTAGCTGAACGTGGAAGTAGACTGTTCTTCCAAGGTCCTGCTTTTCCAGTGCTCCTTGCTAACAGAGAATGTAAGAGTGCATCTGGTTTCAAAACTAGGGAATGACTTCTCATGAAACATATTTTGAATCCAGGACTGGATATGATCTCCTTGATTATTCCTTCACTTGTCTTTCTTCCTCAGTGTGACTGACCCAATAGGATCCAGCTTTTCCCATAGAAAATCTGAGCCATTCTGGAAATGACAGATACCAAAATGACATCCTAGTTTACAATATACATAATAATCACTTCTCATGTATTACTTGGAGCAAATCAAAGGATTCAGTGTTCTCCAAATGCTTTACCTATTGTTCTTACAGCCCCTAACAAATCTTGAACATGGATAGATGTGAAATAAAAGATAGACCAAAAAATAAGTGACATGGTTCGCTCACTTTCCTCACTGGTTTTCAAAAGCCAGAAAAAAATACCACTGTGATCAGAAGTATAATTTACATCAACACAAATAAGCTGTTTCTAAATTAAGTAATTAAATAAGTTGAAAGGTATCTTCACTGATCCTGTTATTATGAAGCTTCTGATGGAGAATGATTTCTGAACTAGTTTTTCTGGTAGAAATGTCTCTATACAGAACTAGTTGACAAAGTGGATGCAAAGATCTGGGGATTCATTATTTCATGTGCTAAGCATTTCAGCCAGAACAGTTTCTACAAGGAAATACTGAACTATTTTAGTTTTGCTCCTTGAATGACTTTTAAAATCTGCACCGCAGAGAAGAATTAAGGAAATTATTTTTAGAACCATATTAAATATAAATAAGAGAACCATTTAATTTATTCAGGCATGACAGTTTACTTTGCTTGTCTTATAGATGGGATTTCAAAGCAAACATTTCAGGAAGTGAAAATATTAAGAAAAAAAATTAGAAAAATATTGTTTTACATTGATTAAAGCAAGAATAAAAGTGATTCATATGAAATAACATAAAGCCAGTGGTTTGATTGTTGTGGTTATTAAAAATTCACTGTGAAAAGACAAACACATTCTATATAGAGCTACCAAATATGCTTTATGTAACAAGGCATTTCCAGATGTTCATCTTTTTGGCATCCATATTCACCAGCTGCATGTTTGCAGCAACATTTATATTATCTTAACATTTTATTATGTTGAAGTCCTCTCAGTTTATACTAATGACATAAAATACTTGCTTCCCATGATTGATCAAACCAGGTAAGAATATATACATTATATACTTACACTGTTACACACATGTGAACCTCATTACTCCTCTTCAAAGCTTCTTTCTTTATAAAACACAGGAGTGACAGAGGGAGATTGAGTTAGGGCATGTCCATCTTCCAAGAAAGAGAAACTCAAAATAAGGTTATGCCATTTTCTTCTTGGAGCTCTCTGGAAAGCTGCAGTGGCCAGGAAGTAGTGAAATGCCCAAGCCAAAACCTGGTTAGCTCACGGATTTCACTAGTGCAGGTCCAGACTGTGTACAGAACCCTGGCAGATTCAACACAAATGAGAACAGACCCTTGGCCTTTATTATAATCTGGGTCATATCCTGACCCTCCCAGAAGCTACAGTGCTGTAACACAGCAGAGCACATGCATCATCTTCTGAAATTAACTATATAAAAGATTGGAAATGTGTTGAAATAAAAGATGAGATGATCCACAACGCCTAGCATCAATTAACCCCAGAAATATCTGTATGGGATCTAGCATTCTAGAGCTACTTCCTCAAGAAATCCCCACCAAAAAAAGAAAAAGATATTTGGATTTATTCTGGTTGCATATAATAAATAAATTCTGTTTACCATATGAACATTGAACCAAACCCAGCTAGATAGGATGTGAATTGACTGAAGTGAGATGGGCATGAGGAATGCCATGCTTAGCAATGTTGTTTTACAGGTGGCTTAGAGAGGATTCAAGACCAGGATAAATGTGGGCCTCTGATTGTTTCTTCAATGTAGCAAATGCTTGGGTTATTTCAAATTAACTTCGAAGTTATATGAAGAGAGATTATTAAAAGAAGGAATTTTGCTTGTCTGTGGCCAACAAAAATTTCTTGAAGCAATAAATGCTTTCAGAAAGCCACGCAGACTTAGAGAAGAGATCCAGAAGCCCTTCAGCACCTGACAGGTCATCAAAAGCTGGAGCCAGGCTTTTGACAGAGTGGCTTGTGAGAGAAAGACAGATAACGACAAAAACAAAATTTCAGGCTGGACATAAGGGAGAACCTTTTTGTCACGATGACAGTCAAACATTAGAATGAATTGCTTAGAAAGGTTATGTGGTCTCCATTCTTGCAGAGTTTCAAGACCACATTGAACAAAACCCTCAGCTGCTTGATTTAATCTTGTAGCTCAAGCTTTTTTGAGGAAGAGGTGGGATTAAAGACCTGCTGAAATAATTTCCAACCTGAATTTTCCTGTGAAGCCAAGACACAATTTTTGAGAAGAAGTACAGTTTTTTTAAGAAAGAGAATGCTTTATGTCTTAAGACTATTATTTACTAAATGGGCAATCTTTTTTTCCACATGATCTTATGAAAATTTTCAAAATATGTGAGAAAGCAACAAAAGACTTTCTATTTTTTGTATGGTTTTATATATTTATACGGTTTTTTATTACTGGATGCAGTTTTGTCAAAGCTCTTAAGTGCCTGGTAAAATCTTAATCTTAGGTCATTTTGCCAATCAGGTACTACTTTGTTAACAGTGATTGAATTTCACAGCAAATTTATAATAGAGTAAAAAAAGGCTAGAGAATTTTGAAACAGAAGAGTAAGGAATTCTTTTCTCTCTGTGAGTGAGATGCGTGGCAAATGGAGAACAGAACACTGAATCATCACGTAGTAGCAGCATCACATAACTCATACAAAGACAGCACTGAGATCCTTGTTTTAACCAGCTACTTAAAGCTATTGGAAATGCTTCAGTGTCAAAAAGAAGGAGATGTTGGACCAGTGATTTCCTTTAAACCACCTTCAAATAAATCCACTGCAGTGGGTATTTCACTGGCAACAAAAAGGGGTGGTTGCTTGACCCAGCAACATTTTGGAACCTGTGGCTCTTCTCCAGCTAGCAGTGTTGAATGGAAGCAGGAATGTGGTCCCACTCTCCTCAACAAAGCTGTATGAACAATAATGCAGAGCATATTTAATACACTGTTTATATATCAAAGAGTGAGAAGAAGAAAAATAATGACAGACATAAAAATTCTGGAAGAAGGACATTTTAATATAATTTCCAACAAAGCAGACATATAAAAGGGAGAAGGACTGTGGATTTTTCATATTCTGATTAAATCCTTGAACTCTTCTCAAAGCAAGAGTAGATCTGACTTTCATCTCAGTTTGCAGATACTAAATTCTACTAAAGCTTATCAATGTATATAGTATCTGTGTTGACTTTCACAGAAAATTAAAATGCAAAAAAGATACAACTTTAATATTTTTGAACTGATTGCATAATAATTGTTAATTTGACAAACATATCTTCTGTATGCTTGAAGACAGCAATTCACTATGTACTTCTGTATAATTATGAATTTGACAAAGAATTAAGTATCAGCATGTATATAAAGAAATATACATCCTTGAAAATATGTGACTTGTACCAATATATTGCTTTATTTTTATGTGACCAATCCATACACTTCGAAATGCATGACTATAAGATTATCACTAGCATGAAAACTGACAGCTTCAATATGGTAGTATGTATATCTCAGAGAAATAGACTGTACTTTGCATTGCATTTTTTATTTTAATTTGAAGTGTAAAACAAATTGTTTCATAACTGGATATTATGCAATAAAGTAGTACCCAGTCTATAGTGAAATTACATTGCATATAAGATATAAATGCATTTAGATTTTCACTTCTCATTGGTGTTTCAGGAGTATTGGCTTTGTTCTGTTTAAAGCCTATTTAGTGTAGTTGTTTCTTCTAAAACCTGTATATTCTGGGAGGGTATGCATTTTGCACAACATATAATCCATGCTGTACAACATTTAGTCCATTCAAATAAAAAGAAAACAGCTGGGAAATTTTGAGCTCTAGAACTACTTTCCAAAATACATTTAGTTTTATATTACAATGCAATCTCAGTATTCTAATAATCTGAGATGAAAATTGTTATTCCTTGAGGGGGAAAAAATCTCAAATGAATTTTATGGAATTTTATAATGCAGATAACTACTGTTATTGAATGAATATCTCTTGATGTTCAAAAGGTATAATTAACAAAGCCTTATTCAAATCAATGCAAAAAACCCCTACCAGCAGTAATAAGACTTTCCCAGATTAAAGATGTATAAGAGCATTAATACATTGGATAATTTTAACATTTAGAAACGTACAATGAATTCTCATAAACAAAAATGTTTGTCAAACTCCTGATTAGTTGTTTCAATTTTGTTAATCTTAATGGAAGGTGAAGATACTGAGTGCAAATACTCAAATATCTATTGTCAGAGAAACGGATTTTGATGTCAAAGATTAAACCTGTACATGTGAAGTACTTACTTGTACCTGTTTCTAAACAGAAGAGGAAGGGAAAGAATAAAGGTCTTTCACAGTTTCTAAAAGGAAATAGTGGAGTCTGACAAGAATTTCATTTGTTCCCCAAGCCTGAAAGGAGATAAAAAAATACATTAGACTACATTTCAGGTTGCATTGTCAGTTTTAAAACAAACTTCAGAAATACAAAACAGAAGAAAGAAATAAAAGTCCTTTAATTTAAATCTTTTAAGACACAAAAATCATTCATTTACTCTTCTACATTTTCATTTCTCTACCCCAACACTGAATGTGGCATCAAAAGCATGTTTGCCGAGTAGCCCTTTTCTAAAAAGCTTTCCAGTGTTAGTTATTACAGCGCTCCAACAATCCCAGCCAGACCCTGTGAATGTACCTGCTTTAATTCTGGTCTGTTTAGAAAGCAAATGGTAATAACCCACAGTCCCTGAGGTAATCTTTACTGAGACCTCTCATTCCCACCCCTGCATTACTGTCACTAAGGAAATTGAGCATTCCCATGCTTTCCATTTATGAAACTTGTTTTCCACTCTGTTGGCTTCTGCACACATTTCGTTTTCCTCCACCTCTAATGTATGGTAGGGCCCCCAGCTTGCTTCTAAGATACTAATACAACAGTTTGAAAGGATCTGGATCAATAAAGGAAAGAGCAGTAAGGATGTTGACAGTTTTAAGCCCAGCAGACTTTGGCTTGGCTGACCCTATGCTTCCTCATGTTTCCTGCAGGGCACTGTGTGTGTAACAGCCATGCAGAGAGCGAATACATTTGCATGCAAATGTAGAAAGGATTGTTGAACACCTCAGTTGAAGAGAGTTTGGTAAGGAAGCAACAGAGCACTGAAGTGGGACTCAGCACACTTTAATCTGTGTGAAGGTGTCTGATGCAGCTTAATGGCTCCGGGCGAATGATTTCTCTTTGGTTTTTATATGTTTGAATTTCTTGAGGAAAAATTATATGACGGATGACACAGTGTTTTTCCCCCAAAGTTTGAAGTGAGACTACATTCTTCTTCTACTCTTCCTCTCTACCTAACTCTACTTTACATCTGAGAGTTTCATTTTGTGGGGGTGGGAATGGGGACATCATAGCCCCCATCCCTGTACCCTAAAAGAAAACCCTCTAGTTCTCCTCCTTTATTTTGCTAAATTAGAATTTAAAAACTTTATTTGCTCAATGGTTCATGCTATCAGTGGCTCCATCCCTTAAATCTGGAAGGTTTTGCCTTTCCTTACAAGGAAGAAAAGCCTTTTTTTATCTGCTAGGTTGACTCCAAATCCTTCTCAGAACTTGCTGCAGAGTGGTCTCTTGTCTGTGACACATCAGGTCCCTACACGTTTGCTGAACTGATACAGCCTCTTTCCGTTTTTATTCTCCTGCTCATACTTAGCAATTTGTTGAGTCATCCAGCCAGGAAGATCAAATAATACTCCATTTCCTTTTCATCCACTTAGGGCAGCTCATCTTGTCTGACTGAAATCCAGAATTATTTTAAGTGTTGACTGTCCTTTGTTCCACAAGAATACCTTTTATGACTTGGGGTCTAAATAGCTGTCAATGTTGATAATCTCTAGTCCCTTCTGAAACTGACGGATGATGCCAGGTGATAGCCACTGGCTGAAAACAATCAGGATGGAAAAGGCATTTGAGAGAGACGTTCTTGATATGGTGTGATTTAGGAGATGATTATAGGATAAGATGTGCTCCTGTTAATTACATTACCCTACATCACACATTAAGTTAGATTTGGGCCTTCTGAAGGCCTGAAATATTTGTTGTAAGACATATATCTCTAACCTTCTTTTGGTGAGCTGCCTATAAATCCAGTTTAATTTCATTTGCAAAAGAAACCTGACCACAGCTTTTCTAAATAAGGACAAAAGGGATCCTAAAGCCTACGCGTGCTAAGTGTTTGCTTTGGATGAGTGTAGGGACACTGTTTTTTCAGCCAGTGTGTGTTTACCTGACAGTTTTCTGATAAGCAGTGTGATACCAAAGCCCCACTGTGACAGTGCTAACACCATCTGCCAGGTGCAGATAGCTTGTTGAAAAATGCTGTCGTCAGCAGTGAAGTGCTGATGGAAAGTTATTGCTTCAGTAACCTCTAACATGCTCATATTCTGTCTAATTGGTTGCTGCCACTAAAAACTATTATTCAGGGAAAAAAAAAGCACAGGTCATTTTTCCTTGTCATAATAAATTTTAGGTTACCTTGCAGTGACACTGTTGTTTATTTATTGCTTTCTGCTTCCTGCCAATTTTACTTATCTACACTCTAGAGTGAACTTTATTACCTTCCTATGATTGCTCTTGGTACCCGATTTGATGACAAATACTCATGGAAATTTTCATTAGACCTTGACATAGTGAAATATCTGTTAAGGATATTCTCTTTTCTAGGCACAGTGGGCCAGTCGGCCTCCTGAGGCAGGGGTACAGTGCAATCATGTGAGTTATCTTTATTTGGTTTCAACTGTTACAATTAAATTTATACCAGATGAAAACCAGAACACATAGTTTAAAGAAAATCTATAGAGAAAAATTTGGATCATCAAGGAACCACATTCAAATGCATTTGCTTAAGGGTAAAACAATATACCATGCAGGTTGCACAGCCATGCATGCAGCAGATATTCACTGATGGTGGCTTAGTAAAACAGAGAGCCTTAAAAAATTTTCACTGCAGCATTGAGCCACTTAAGAAATACATGTGAAGAACCTCAAGAGTTTAGAAAGGATGAGAACATACTGTAATAAAACTGAAGCCAGAATCAGTTTTCACTTGTATCAGTGTAATGTGGGCTAAAGCTATTTTGACTTCAAAATGCTGTATTGGAGATTTTGGTTTGGCTTTCTATATTTTGGCAGGTTTACCTTTCTTCTGGAGGATGTTCTGTCTTGCTTTAATGAAAGCTAGGATGTCAGCATCAGCCTGGCTGTCTCCAGTCAGAGGAATAGATGTACTTGAACTTGGTGGAGTCCTGAAATAAGAAAGTATGCTTGTGAACTCAAGGGAGTAAGAAGGTTTTTCTGTCACCTCTTTTTTTTTTCTGTCACCTCTTTTTTTTTTCACCATAAAGGATTTTATTCTTTAGATGCATTGTTAGATATGGCACAGTTAAGCAGAGAATTGATCTCAGGACTTCTTAATGGCCTTATGTAGGTTCCTAAGATTAGCCACCATCTCTTTAGTGTGGGAAGGCTACTTGCTTATCAGCTGTAGACCTCTCACAAAGGGTTAAAAATATTGTAGTGCTGAGTCAAAGACTTAATTCCCAAGTGGAAAAGCTTAATGTAGTGACTTTACCAAGGAAATGATGGATGTGACTATGCCATGTGTTTGCTCACTTCAGGCTCTTATACATCTGAACAGATCAACAGAATTTTTGCCTACTGTGGGGGAATTAAGTTTTCATACACAGAAGTAAACAATCACGTGGTACTCAGGACATTATGGAATTTGCAGGGAAATGCCCCGACGAAGGCAGGAATGACGCATCTGACTCCATGTTCTCAGAAGGCTAATCTGTTACTTTATTATACTATATCATATTAAAGAATACTGTACTAAACTATAGTAAAGAATACAGAAAAGATACTGAATGCTGAAAAGATGATAATGAAAACTCATGACTCTTTCCAGAGTCTCAACACAGCTTGGCCCCAATTGGCCAATGAGTCAAAACAACTCACGCCAGAATCCAATGAAACAATCATCTGTGGGTAAACCATCTCCAAACACATTCCTCATCAGCAAAACACACGAAAACCAAATGAGAGAAGGATCATTTTCCTTTTCTCCGAGGCTTCTCAGCTTCCCAGGAGAAAAATTCTGGACGAAGGAATTTTTTCAGAGAATGTGAGTGCCACAGGACATCTCCTGACAGACCAAATCCTTTGTGCTGCTGAATCGCCAGTCCCAGCTGAACTCAAGTACCCATGCTGTTAAATCATTGACTTATGACCAGTTTTAACACATCCTCTGGTGGTATAAGATGATGTAATACAATGAAGTTGTTCTAATTAGCTGAGAAAGCTAAGAATTTCCATCTGCATTTTTAACCTTATTTGAAGATTGAGCAGTAATTGGGAGATGAGAAATACAGCAACAAAAAATTACAATACAGAGGGACAAGGGGAACTAAAGGGAAAAACAATTTTTTTTTACATATCATACCTCTGTAATTATAGCTATTTTCACTGTTCTACTGACTGCAGCAGTAGGTGGTTTCTATGACTGACATATGCAGCAGTGTAATATCCTTGTCTCTGTGCTACTAATTAAGTTCTCAGTTGCTGAATTAGTGAACCAAAATGGAAAAACAAGGAAGAAATTACTCTGAACTTAAAACTTCCCTATTTTTATGTAATTTACAAGGCAATCACAGAACACCAATAAGGGAGTATTCTTGATTGATTTTCATTTACTTAGCAACAATACAAAAAATAAAAACCCACAGGATATTGAGAAGGTACTCTCTAAATTCCATTTTAGCTTCTATTTTTCTTCTGCTTTTTTAAAACCCAAATGCAATTTAAAACATTAGGTTTTGGGGGATGACATTTTCCACTATTATTTTCTGCTCTAGAAATGGATTGTTGTGGAAAATGAAAGAAAAAACCCTTCTTACTAATGCAGTAGGAAAACCAGTAACTTGACCATATTTTCCTAAGGGCATTGATAGCCAGAACTGTTGAGCACAATAAGAATATAACTTCTGGAAGCAGAGTGACTTGGCATAATGTTTCAGTGGGAGAATAGAATGCGGAAATAAACACACTAGAAAAAAAAGAGAGGCTCAAAACCCTAGTAGTTTCTGTTAAACCTGAAAAGCTAATTTTGACAAAGCAGCCCCTCTTTTGAGAAAACATGACATATAACCTTTGCCAAGCCTGAAACTGTTACCATTTTATTTTAACAGAATAGTTTGTGGGCGGGAGATAAAAAATATTTTAAAGACAAAATCACAAGTATGAAAAAATCTCTGCCTAGTTCCTGCATTCTACAATTCTTCAATACATATACACCCTGATTTCTCTTATTTTCAAATGTTTTTATTTACACTTTCAGAATCCCTTTCTCTGAGAAGGCTCGGAAGGCACAGTCATGAATATTCATAAGTTTATAGAGGAAAAAGCTTCAGGCCAAACTCGAAACCACCTTTGTAATATTGATGATGCAGCAGATTGGTGTAAAGCTATGCAGCAGCCTGCAGTTGGTTTGGAAGTTAGGGAAAATCTGCAATTTGTAAAATTTCTTATTTTTATATTTCAAGGAGACTGTTTTTGAATAGATGGCTGGAGGATTGTGAAGGCATTATATTATTTTGTACTTTGCTCTTTCCTCTGAGTAGCCAAGGTGTAGTTCTTACCTTGTTTTTAAAGTTGGGCTATCAGAAGTGACTGAATCGTTTTTCACAGGTGGGTCTTCATGAGGGCTCTCTCTATGGGTGTCTGAAAAACTGAATGAGAAATGAAGGAAAAGAAGGAAATAAAAGAATATAGCCCTTGTGTAGGCAATATTAATACATACACTAACTAACAACAAAGAAGATGTTTTTCAAAATTTAAAAAATCTATTTAAAACACTTGTTAACTGAAAGAAGATTTTCAGTTTAATCCATATGATGATTATGTTTTTGTAGAGAATGTGGCTATGAAAGAATGACAAATACCTTCACAAAAAATATACTTTTAGTATTTGCCTTCTAAGCCAGACTTGTAAAGCACTTTGATATATTCGATGTACAGTTTGTAATGGTATATTTAGTTCTTAAACTGAGTATTAGCCAAGTGAGGCCCTTGCTCATTTTCTATCTGTCTTTAGTCAGGCAAAGTTGTTACCAAAACCAGCGAGAGACTGGGTAAAAACTCAGTGAGGACTTTGGGATGGGGCCTGTTGATGATAGCCAAATATATTGCAAACAGCTGCTGTGCATTCCTGCCTCTGCAGATATCATTATCAAGGAAGCTCACTGTTTGGGAGATGGTTTTCCACCACTGGATATCTAGAGACTCTCTGCTTTTTTCTTGGGAGTTGCACATACTGCCAGATCTGGTGCCAATCTTAGAGTGGAAAAAGTAAATTACTCAGTGTAAGGATTTTTCCAGTAGATGGCAGGATTGGCAAGTTCTTTTCTAACTCTGCAGTAGTTTGTTCATGGTTGGCTGATGAATGGATATTTCTGGCAGAGAACTTGAAAAGGGAAAGAAATTTATGACTAAAATTTTACTGTATTACACTGTGCCAGGTTCAGTTTTGCAGAAAATATTGTGCCCAGGAGTATAAGACATTTTCAGCTGAACAGCTCCAGGTTTGCTGAATGATTCTCTTTAACTCCTCAAGTCCCACACCATTCACACCTGCCTAATTCAACTAAAGCAATATCTTATTTAATGTCAATAATATTCTGTACTTTATTACATCTACATATTACAAGAGCTAGAAAGGATGTGTGATGTTATTACCTACTATGTGGTTCAACAATATCTGGGAACCTTATATGGTCGTTCTGCTTTAGGATTTCCTGAACATTTTTTCCACTGATTTGGCAGTTCTTAAAAATGAAGTGATTTCGTGTTTTAAATTCAGTTTTCTAAAAGGCCTCTGTGTCTGTGCCCTGAGATACAGAGGCATCCAAGTCACATAACTGAGGTTTAATAAATCGCTACACATCAACTGAACCATAGCAACCATCCCTGACTCTATTCTTAGCCTACAACAAACATAAAGTAATGTGACTTGATGTGATTATTTTTTATTGCCTTTTTAAAATTAAAATAAGCATTTTTGCTTTCTCTTTGCCATGCACAAAATGTATAATTTTACAAATACTGTGAGTCAGTCGAAGTATTTTAAAGTTGTAGTAGTTTACCTATTTGAATTATTTTTTTCCATTGTAAAAAAAAAAAAAAAAAAAAAAAAAAAAAAGCCCAAAATTTTTAAATCCCCATTTGAAAAGGATTTGGATTAAGACTGATTCAAACTGCTGCCCCCCCCTCCTTCCCGCCCCATATACTAACTAAGGTGTGGCATGGTTAGAATTCTAGGGATGTCAGTTTCTAGCACATTCCTGGACCCAAGGACAATATGGCAAAACTTGCCTCAGGGTGCTTTGGGAGAATTGGCACCCATGGAAAGCAATATTAACAAACCCACTTAGACTGAGTGAGATGATGCCCAAAATCAGGAAATTAATATTACTGCACTTAGAGATGGATCTTCATCTCCTATCTGGTGCCTGTGGGGTTGCAAGCAGACATTTTTATTGTGGGATGCAAACTGTTCTCCTGCGAGTTAAGGAAATTTATAAGGAAGCTTGTAACTATTTTTTGAAATGACTCAAAGTTCTGCTTCCATGTAAGAGGTAAACAATTAGTGTGCTAATCAAACAAATGAGTCCATCAGTTTGGCACAACTCAAATCCATCTCTTATATCCTAGAGATTTCTTTAATTCCTAGGCTAGAGGGATGGTCTATATGGGGATAATTTGTATCCTTCATACTGAAGTTCTGATACTGACATTGGAAGAGAAGTTGAATCATAAGGGGACAAAAGAGTGTAATTCTGCTGTGCAGTGGTTTGTATGTTCAGATATAACTTGTTCCTAGCCTGTTCTTAGAAGTCAGGACACTCCTTATTCATCTGAGTGTTAGATAGTGTTCTAGTAATGCAAAAAAATGAGAAATGTTCTAGTAATGCTTCAGATTTAATGGCAAGTCATTATGCCAGCATGGGGTGGAGGTAATAATACCCCACTCTGTGTGACCAGCATGAAGGACTGGACATCTCAGGATGCTCCAACAAAGCCAAACAAAATTATGCCTGACACACTTTAGTGTGATGAAAGTCTTCTTCAGGCAAGGGGTTGATCCAGAGGTATCTAGAGATGCCATTCAACATTTTTCTAATGTGCAAACAGACATTCGTGGATCACATTTTGGATTTGGGCGGACGTGCAAGGTATGTAAGTCCTGTGTCTGTCTGTTGCCCAAGCTTTAACCTCTAACATTATTCAGCTTGTTTTGACAGTGTATGATTCCCATTTTCATTCTCAATCTATCTGATTTTTCCTTGAGTTGAATTTAAGAAATCTCAAAGACTGCTTCCTGACAACTTCAGTAAATTCCTACTTTTTCTGGAGATTAAAGATAGTCTGTCAACTTTATATGTCTGTTTGTTTTCATAACCTAGTACCTGACGTTTCACCCAGTGGATAACTTTCTTTTTCTGGGGGGACTGGGAGGGGAGAATCCTCTGTTGAGAGTGTATGTCTCAGGCAGGCATGGGACAGGGGTCATAGAGATGTACACAGAGTTGCAGCAGAGTTTCCCTTGCTGCAGGAACCCAAGGACCAGAGACAACTGGTCCATGGACTGATCAGCTCCATCAAGTACACAGGGTAGAGGAGCTGCAGAGATGATGCATGTCATGGTATGAGTGCTTAACTTGCCAGCTGAAAAATAATGGAAAATCAGGTAGATTAAAATGGAAATTGAAAATTTGGAGGTGTGTAACCTCTGTAATGTTAAGAAAACCTCAGCTGCAGTTGTCCAATTATCTGAGTTTTGGACGTGAGGGGAACAGATGTTCTGTGTACAGACAGGAAAGATTCAAGCTGCTTAAAGCTGAGCATTTTAGTAGCTGGCTACAAAATTAAATTTGGCCTAACTTGCAAATTCATAAATGTATTGTTCCAGTTGTTATGAAAGAATGTGAAAACCTTTGAAATGTCACTAATCGATGATGTTATTCCCAGATTATATTTTTATCATTATGTAACACTGCAGAAAATTGGCAGGAATAAAAAATGATTAGACAGAAAATGCTGTAAAATATGTAAACATTGACCTTGTTTCACACAACATTAATATAGGGGGTAACTGTTGTGATCCAGGACAGTAATTGTTAAAAAATATCTGATGCTCATAGTCATCACACAACATGAAGATTTATTTGAAAATGGCTCCAAGGGAATTTAAAGTGCCAGGAAGACTTTGAATAAGAAACAGAACAGCTGAGGAGTCTGAGGTTGAACATACTGTGGGGCTTGCTGGAATAGGACAAATGAGATGCAGTAAAAGGAAATGAGTGAGGTTAAGAAAGATTTGACTGAGATAAAAAGGAATGCATTCATTCTAAGAGGAGGAAAAAAATTCAAAATTTATGTAAGATTTAAATAACTAACATTTATATGATTCAAAGGGAACACAAGAACCGTTCAACACTACTGAAACAAAATGTTCAGTGAGAGAAGCAATTTGAATAGACAAGGATCTGATAAATTCCTTAAATAAAAGCCATTGTCGGAGAGACTGTACGAGGAAGAACAAAAGGCTGTGCTTGAATTTTGAATGCATGGAACATATACGGAGTGCTGAGCCTGACATGCATTTTCAGACTTCTTGCAAACTTGAACAAGAATCCATTAAGAGACATAAACATATATACAGTATGAGTTCAGGTAGCACCAGATCTTTCAGACCTCACTGACTGAGGCACAAATGGTCACTATTCAACTCTTTTATTAATATAGACGCATTTCGACACTTCAACAATTCAGCTATTTTTTCAACTGAAAAAAGAGACATATTTGACCATGGATCAAGCACCTTTTAGGTGTGTGTATCCTTCTTAAGCCTCAAAAGGATTACCAGCCTCCCTTCTCTGCTATTTTAGTTATAAATTAACTTAGTATAAAATAAAATTTGAGCCTTCTCAAGGCTTAATTTTCTCTGGAAATATGACATATTAGGTGTGTCACACAATAACAATGCACACAAGTCATACAGTAGAAGGTGATCAAAGGACCTTGTTCAAACACACAAAGATTAGGAATTACACCTGTGTCTTTTGCATGCTGAGTTATATAAATTATTATTGCTAGCCTGAAGATTGTATTTACATCCATTCCCATTCAGGAGTTTGTCTGAATGGTTTTACTGCATGCTTACTCTGTCAATAGCAGTCTTAGAATTTAGCCTACATAGTTTTAGATCTTATACTTATTGAACACACCTGTTAACTGAATTCCATCTTGGAAACAGGTTTTATTTACACCACATTATATCAAACATAATTTATGTCAGCTTTTGCTTTGGTGGCTGGTTATTCTGCTAGGTGAAGACAACAATATCATTCCAAAGAGAGATGGTTGATTTTTATACAGGTTAGGAAAAAAAGAGCCATTTGTATCTCAGGAAAATAAGTGACTGTAGCCTGGATTCATTCTACACAATTATGGGAAGTGGTAAGTAAAGTTGCTGTGACAACTGGGGCCAAAGAAATCCTTGTGAAATAAATATTCTACTATTTTATTCTTTCAAAGTCTGAAATTTGAAACCATTACTCTAAAATGTTATTGACTTCAGTAGGGGAAAAAGTAAATTTTCATGCACAGTGGGAGGTTAAGCCTGTAGCTCCTGCCTCAGAAAAAGCAGAAATAGTGTTTCTACTTCCATATACATGCCACTGGAAATGTGCCCGAGTAAAATACGTTTAAACAGCCTAACATAAAATAAGATCAACTTTCTAGAACCAGAGGAAGGAAAGAGCACTTGACTTTAAAAGATTATTGCAAGAATATTGATAGAGATGGGAAAAAAAAGCTACATTCATCCCAACTCCCTCTACAATTTTAGTTCCAGAAGATAAATATTCTGTCTGTGATATTTATGCAAGGATCATGCAGTCAGCCTCAGTCAATATGCCCATTAATTAGACACAGAGAAACTGTTCACTGTAAAGAACATCTGCTTTTTGCAGGGAATCACGTGAGACAGTACAGGACTCTGCACAAAGCTTGGCAGCTGAAATCAACCACACACCTTTCTCCATTCTGGTCAAAATGCCAGATGGACTTTCTTTAGACTTGTTCTCCAGTAAGAAATATGAACACTAAAGGCATTTGATAGAAAAGTTTAAAAAAACATAAAGAAATCAGTTATGCAATTTTGTTTCTGAGCAGGGAAGGGAAAGGAGGATTCACCACTGCTGGGGGCCAGTTCCCCATTGCACTAGAAAGCACCTGGGGATTACCATATCTCTTTTTAGTTCAAGAATTTTTAATTAGAATGTGAAAGGCATTGCTCTCCTGAGCAATGCATCAGCACACCAACTGAAATTTGTTGTTCCCAAGATCAACGGGGCAGAGGGGTTGTGCAAGAGATGCTTAGTTCAAAGGACAGTATAGAGAGTGACAGTCATGGATTGCTTGAACTAATTTGGCTGAATTTGTGCTAAGCTAGACCAAAAATGCTCTCATTTTCTGGTTCATGAGCTTTTCTCTGGGACAAGTAACCTTCAGCCTTAGACCAGAAATGAACAGCACAGATTAGGCCTAAAACCATTTGCAAAGTGATTAATGCCTAAGTCTTGAGAGGACACTGAATAAGAACCAAAGCAAAGTAGAGAAGACTAGAGTTGGTTTTCATCAGTTTGAGAGATCTGAAAATGTCTTGTCAGAAAACTTTAGAAGACTATGTCTATCATTTTCTATACTGATTATGGAGCATTTACTATGGATACATGAGAGTGTTAAATATTTTACAGTTTTAAGAAAACAGTAAAACATCATTTATGCAGATGACTGTCATAAAAATGTAGGTAAAGCCGCTCATCAGAGGAATGCTAATTGCATAACAGAGAGGAGAGAGAGACAGAAAAAGAGAGCAAGAGAAAGGTGGGGAGGGAAAGAGGAAGAGAGAGGGAAAAAGAAGGAAGGGGAGAGAACATCTCCATTTATTGTCCTTGAATATGGAAACCTGCACAGTCAGGTATGTGGTCTCTTGCACACTACTTCCCCTGATGGTTATGAAAAACCTATTACTGGAAATTTAAATTAGAGGTTTTAAAATCAGAGGTGACTGTTGATGAAACAACCAAGATGATTACATTTTTCTCCTGTACATGACACATCGCCATATATATCAAACATAATATCATTGTGGAATAATATGCTGCATAAATGTAGTACTATGACATTTTTCAGGAGCAAGTCTATCTAGGATATTTATGAAATAATTTTTAAATCTCTTGGTTTGAAGTCCCCTACATACATCCCAAAGGAAATACAGTTTCCTCATTCACAAAACTGACTGCTAACAGGCTTACCTTTTTTAGCTGTTGTGAGGCCCCTATAGAAAGGTCTCCAAGGTTCCAAGACAAACATGTCAAAAGAACTGAGGTTCTACCTTCAATAGGACTTCCTAATAACTGAATGATAAAATTTACTTTTTTACACAATTGTTTCTGTTGTAACTGAAAATACAGTGTTTTAGTGTGGTATTTGCAAAAGCATTCTGGACAACTTCACTTTTATTAAAAAGGCATTTTTCCCATGTAAGGAAGGAAAACAAAAATAAACAATTTACCTGATAGGTGATAGGTGCTGTGAGGATCTGATAAACTGTGGATAAACAGGATTGACAGTATTCGATGAGTCAACCATCTCTGGTTTTTCCTGCTCATTTAGATTGAAAAACAAAATTATCAGGCTAGGATTTTTTTAAAGTGCTTCATATTGGATTATAAATTTCAGTAATAACAAGGTAAGCAATGACTCATTCAGAAAACACAGAGCCTGAATCACACAGTATCTTCTCCACTTGCACAAACACTCTTGAACAAAGAGAAAAGTATTTAGGATTGGTTCAAGTATTTTTAAGCTCAAGTTACAGGTTTTTAATATGTAACAGCATATGTTCGCTGATTTCAGTTTCTTAGGGAGCTCAGATGTATAGATAGGTCAAGATCTAAGAAATCAATTCCAATTATGTTTTCCACTTCTCTAATCTTCTACTGATGAATCATGAGAGGTTGAATTGTGGAACTCTCCTTTTAAGGGATGGAGAAAAATGTGCTGCTGTGTATTCAAGAATATTACTTGCAGGGCTTTGAAAAGCCTAAATATTTAGACAGGAGGATGACTAAAATGTCATCCTCTTTGCCACCTGTATGGTTAGAAATTTTAACTGGAAAAGTATTTGGTCATGCTAACTTGCAATTAGGCTGCTTAGGTGGCAGTGTATCGATAACTAAGTTCCCAATGTTAAGTTCTGTATTTATTTTAGGCTGTTTTCTTAAAAATGTGGTTTAAATCTATACTCATGAGAATTAACGAAAATATAAGCTAAAACTTTCTTTCTTTATAACAACTTTTCCTCAAGGAGTAAATCTTCTTTTCCAGTTAATAATACATGATGTGGGATGGACTGCACTCAACATTCTTTTTCATGAGGCTGATGTACATTTGGCCGAGCTTTGCTGTGAGTTGCTGTGTCACTACTTGAAGACATTAAAAAAGTGTCAGAAAGGGAGCACAAGAAAGCTAGGTTGTCTCAGTAGAATGTAGTTTTCAGACTGATTGTGTTATGAACTTCCAATACACTGGTTAAAATGACAGGTCTTTAGTTCATTTTTACAGAAGTCATCGCATTAGCTCACTCTATGCTTAAACACTGGTGGACTTCAGCTAGAGAGTAAGGAAACACACTGTGCTGGGAGCTGATGACCCTCTGGGAGCCTAGGGAAGCTGAAAAGTTACTGGAGCCTTTGCAAGCAATGCAAGCTAAAAAGTAATTTTTAGCAGTAATTTTGCAGCAGATTTGCAGCAAAAAATGCTGATGAAATCATAGTTTTGCTAGCAGTAAATTTTGCAATCTGATAATATTCTTTCAGAGCTGTTAGCATTTGGGCCCATACTTCCCTACTAATCAAGTTGTTTGGGAGAACATCAAAAAGAAAATAGAGCAGGAAAAAAATGGGTTTGTTTGATTTTTTTAGCTTCACACAAGTATAATTCCTGTTACCTTTGTCCAACTCACCTTGGCATAAGTACAGGTGAACCAGACCCTGAATTCCTTCCTTCATACTCCTTTCTGTCTAGTCAATTAACTACTTCTTAAAGAAATTATTGAAGATGTTATATTTACACGAAAATAGAATAAATACAAAATTATTTCATACCTGGAATTTTTTTGCCTCTTCAGACCACCAGGCTTCAAAGTCTTTTTGCACCTTCATCTTCACTTTTTCCATAAGAAGCTGCAGGTGCTCAATCTCTACTTTCAGTCCTTTGAAGCGACTGTACACTGTTTTATAGCTAATATGAGAAGAAGAAAGGGTATTACAGATTTTCCAACATATATCTGAACAAAGGTTAATCCTACCTAGAACCGTTAGAGATTTAAACTATAAAATAATGTATAATAATCAGAGATGCAGAGGACACAGACAGATGGTAGAAGGAAACATCTCATATTTTACAAAAGCTTCATGGGACCCTAAGTGCAAGAAACTTATTCCACAAACCTTTTATTTCATAAAGAAGTTAGTGAAATTCAAGTGGGATCAACATTGATTAACAGTTAAAATATGGGTTCGATCAACTATGAAAATTATTTCTTTTGAATTCTCAACATGTTACCATTAATAAATAACCGGTATCTGGGATTCAGATAGGAGCTGAGGCTGGTTCTCCTGATGGAAGCTTCATTAGATGCAAGCTTCATTATTCTCCTGGCTAATAGATACTTGGAGATTTACCACGAGTATGAGAGAGTCAGATGTTTCCTCAGAGATTGTGAATAACAAATGCCAGCAAAATACTTCATACTGATATCCTTGTATCTATTTTTTTTAATTCTCCTGGCAAGGATTGGTTAACCAATGTGTAATCTGCATTTTATTTACACTTAGTGAGTCCTGTATAACCTAAAAGGTTTCTTTAGGTCAAGAAAGGCAGGACTTTTCTGAGTCAACCCAAAAGGCTCACAATACATTTGGATTCAAACAACAAGTTGCAAACAGTAATCCTCAGGGAGGACATTAAGCTGTTTTTATTTATTTTTAACCTTTAGCTCAAGCATAAATTTCACCTCTCTCATCTACTGTGGCATCTGACAGGCAAACCAACAGCATATACACAAATTTAGAACTATTAGTGAACCACAAAGCTGATATTTTTAAAATGTCAGAGAAAACCCTGAGGGTAGCTGCATGTGCAGAATTGTAATTGGAATATACTATCAGTATAATTTATCTTCTGAAGGATGGTAGAAATCTGAGGCAGAAGTAGTACCTTTTTTTTTCTTCTTCAATTTGCATTCGAAGATTCTCTTCTACTGGATCAAACGTTAGTTCTTCAGAAGGATTTAAAACAGCTATAAGGTAAATCAGATTTAAGCAGTGACTATATGGTGTCCAAAGAAGCAACTTCTGATTAAAATAAAAACTAACTTTTAAGAGGCAGTTAACGAAATTGGGGTGATTAACCATTTCACTCTTCTGGAAATGCTTTTTCAAATTCCCTATTTAGGCCTTACTTAGTAGAGGACATAGTCAATAACTAGTAATTTGAATCAAATTGCTTATAATTGGGTTTTTTCATAATTAAAGATTGGAACAATAATTTTAGCTATAAATAAAAGCAAGTTAAACATTCATATTTGGCATAAAACACTATCAAATGTGTTCAACCACTTTTTGCAAATGGTTTTGGCAACAAAAACAAGACCAGAAGCTGTTGCCAAAAGCAGAGACATCAGTAGCTCTTGAAGGAGAAATTTGGAAAGCAAAAAATTAGTATATATAAGGAAAATATCCTTTTATATCCTATGTGAGAAAATTTTCAAGGTAAAGGATAACGAAGGAAATACCTTAAGAGTAGCCTAAGTTAGCAGCTTATGATTTCCCTATCCTGTAACAGAGGTAGTTAACATGCAATACACAATATGCTTATTCTGAGAGATTGTGAAGCAGTCTTTCCATCACAGTTTATATGTTCAGTGGTGAAAGGAAATGTAAAGTTACCTACTAATGTTACAACAGTTTCTGTTTCTGAGATGAATGCGAAGAGTTTTACGTTCCCAAGAAAATCTGTTTCACCTTTTTAACTCAAAAAAATTTTTAAAAACCCAAAAGATTTGCTGTACAATACATACAAGTTTCCACCCCAACTCTTATTTCTGCCAAGAAAATAAATCCTATGTCAGTCTGTCACGAGGCCTGAGGAGTGCACCCTCTCTTCAAGGAGAGGAATTCTGTCTGGAACAAGAGGGCAGCAGTGACCCCTCTCTGCCTGTCAGCACACCAGCTGAAACCATTAATCTTTTGTACTAGCACCCTATAGCTTAATACAGATGATGCTGAAAAGCATTTTATTTCATTACTTAGCTAAAGCATGTTAATACAGACAGTCAAGGTGGACAAAGCCCATGCACAGTTCTCATTTCATACATTGAAAGGCCTTGCTGTGTGTGATTACAAAGAAGGATAGAGTGAATACATTTGTGGTGGGGAGAGTACCCTTAAAAGATAAAAATACAAACTGCCTGAAATGTTAAAGTGAACAAATGAGACAAGAGGTGGAGGAGATGATACAACAGTGATACTGTATAAGTTATACCTGAACATAACAGATAACACCAAGGTCATCATAACCATGCCAGAACCTTTAAAGAAAGGAGAAAACTTTTCCAGGATTGCAAGGGATGAGGATTTTCTGATTTCTCACATATCATCCACAAGAGAAGGCATAATGGGGAAAAGCACAGCTACAGATGGAACTGGTGGGGAGACACTCACTGCAGAACTCCTGAGGCTTCATGCTTTTACTTCATGAATACACAGCAGCCAGGCTTGAGGGAAATGTGCTCTTGTGGAACAAACTGAAATAATTTAGGGAGTTACTGGCTCTCAAGTGAGCCATGCTCACAGACCGTGTGAGAATCTTTGTTGTGTTTCCATGAATATTCCAGCCAGATGTAGTGTGAGCCAATTTCAGGTTAAAGGGGACTCTCCTGAGCATGCTGAAGTGCATTTGTCCTATTTGCACAATATGTGACTGTGTCTGAATTCAGGAGGCAGCAGCTCTAGCCCCTTACAATGAAGGGAAATAGCACAGGGTGGAAGAGTGACATCTTAAAATGTTAATGCTGTTTCTGAAGTGAGGACCTCCCTACATGAAAAATCACCAAATTCTAGTAGTTATTACAGAGTGATACAAGCCAGAGTATAGCTTTCCTTCCTTGGTTTATTAGGGCATCTAGTACTTGGAAAAATATTTTTATATTAGCTCTGAAAGGTCAGCCAATCTTAGGCAAAATTTTGTCACTTGTATATAAAAACAGCAAAAGAATGGTTTTCTTTCTGCTGATTACATGCTGCAGATGGGATTTTTTGGCTGCATGTTACCTTCAGAAATAATAATAAAGCCTTTTGTATGAGATGAAAACCTTTATCATAAACAGGGTGCAGCATCCTCACTCATGAATGCAAGTCTGCCCATTATCCCTAGCTGGAGATGAAAGGCAGAAGCACAGCTGTAGACAAGGTGAGCAGAAGAGTTTTGTGAATGGAAAGAGATGAGCGTGGCCCCAGCAGCAGAAATAAAATCAGATAAATGGCTAAAAATTACATATCCCTGTGCACATCAATGATCTTGGGTCACAAAAGCAGGAGAGATCTGATCACAGTGTCAGATGAAGTCCAGTACTAAGTCAAGTCCAGGACATGCCTGCCAGGGCACTGCTTTGTAAGTTCTCCAGTGTCTTTTCCCAAGATGTTGTAATATCTATTTCAGTTTCTTGTCATGTCTGCTCATTGCTGCAATATGTTTGTGAACTGAACAACATTCTGCTCTAAAGACTAGACCTTTGGAATATACCTACTGTAATATATACAAAGGATCATGGCTCTTTCCCGATGTTCCAAGCAAAAAGACACCTAAAGTCTGGTGGATGGTACTTCAACACTTATGTTTCCTGCTACTTCTGCCTTCTCCTCATTCCCTGCTACTTCTGTTCTCCCTCTCCTTCTCTTTACCTTTCCTGATGAATCCCTGCAGTGGCTTCTTTCTGCCCCATGGCTTCTGCTGCCTCACACTCCTCTCCTCTTACCAGTCCAGGCAATTCCAGCTACAGCTGAAGAAAGGAAGCTAAGGCAGTGGTTACTGGCTCACTGTATCTTATATCTAATGTTAGTATTCTTCAGTACATAGGCTCAGTCATTTCATAATAATGTTAGAGGGACACTGAATGAATAGACTGTAAAACATAAAAAGCATACTATTTACTCACAAATCCAATTTAGAACCTAAGAAAAAAATTCTTTTGGCTACAGCTTTTTTTCCTCTAAGGAGTTTATTGTACATATGTGCCTTCCCATGCAGAAACAGAAAATATATATTAACCACACATATGTCAAGTACATGGGGATTATGAAGCATTGAAAAATCATGACATCAGCTTTGCCCACATACATGAAAAAATTTGCAATGCATTAAAAGAGGTAGTAGAAGTGCTATTGCTGAAATATTAACTATCAATTATAATTTCTGCAACTGCACAGAACACAAAATGGTATCTGCTTTGTTCAGTCAGGATTGACTTTTAATTCATTGTTTGACAGTTTGTCATATGAAACTCAGCTGCACGGTTTAGATCTATGCTTTTAGTGCATCAGCTGAGATGATTTCATTCAGTTGAAGTGTAATATCACATGCACTTTTCATGCCCCAGTGACTTCTCCTGGGCAACGAATGCAGTTGCTGCAATTTAATCCTGGATAATGCAGCCCCAGGTTTCAGGGGTGCAGGGAGGTATGACATGCATGCTTAGGAAAACATTGGCTCTGTGTATACTAGGGGCTTCTGATGGCATCCAGTTCTGTACAACAGAACTATTTTGGCAGCAGTCAGCAATGTACTGATAAAGAATATTAGTTTCTTACATTAACATAACTGCACATAGAGCTGAGTGGCAAAAATAATGAATCCTAAGTTGTTACACCTTTTTTAAGAATACTGAGTCCTCATATGTAAAGATGAGACTGACAGTGCTATGCTGGGTAGGGAAATAGCTGGCAAATTTGATGCTTACTTTAAGGCTACCTGTTTTTGCTTCATCTGTTTTTGCTTCATCTTCATATACAACCGATTTGGTGAAGTGAGCACAGGATACAACTGATACCAGCTGCCCACATAGAGATGAAGGTGAGCTCTGCATGAGGTGACAGTTCATATGATAAGAGTTTGTAATTTTTGGTGCTTTTTTTCCCATAAAGAAGACTTACAGAGGTATTTTAACATATAATTATTTTATTCTAATGAAATGGCCGATTTTGGAGTACAGGAAGTAGCAAATTTTACAACACATTCCACGTGATCAAGTCACAAAGTACCAGAGAGAAATTGTAGCACCTGCTAACTGGATCACTATTTCAAAGCCATGTGGAAAGCATGGATGAAACACATTATTTCTAAAATGATACCAAGTGTCATCACCATAGTTTACTGCAAACTGGCAACAACCTGAAATACTCTGGCAGATTCTTGTCTACAGTGAGAAAATTTTGCAAGAAACTCTTTGTGACCCTGAACTTCATACTCTCTGGGGTGCTCATATATTTCTCAACCTGCGTGTATCCTGGAAGTCAAACTCCGAAGGATTTATTGTCTTGTGCCTCAAATAACAGCTGTACTTTTGCAGTCAAATATTTTCATTTTTTTCATTGGATAGTTTTGTGTTTATCTGCTTAAATTTATAGTCACTTGAAGTAACCAAATTTAGAATTGACTTCAGTATCCCATTAATATATTTACTGCATTATTTATCAGCTTTGCAGCTTTTGGCAAACTCAAGCATTAGTACTTTCAAAATGGAACATATGTTGTAAGCTGATTTTTTTTTTTTTTAAGGAATACTTGTCTATCATTATTCAGGATCATCTTACAAGTAATTCTCCTCTTTTTCTTTATATTTCCCCAGGGCACGTCAGCCTATGTTTGTCACTGGGCACCATGTGTATACTTTATACAAAAGCAAAGATGAGTAGGCAAAATGTAACTCAGGAGAAGATAAAAATAGCCAAATGTCTTGATAAGTTTATATTGTGGGTTTAGAGCAATTTACTTAACTCTAATGTAATAGATTTTAAAAATTTTCAGCCAGTTTGTCATAGAATACACTGAAACACACTGTCCTGTTTTCAACATTTTAAAAGTTAATGGATGTACAGGGGATTAAGGATGTGTATTTTGTTGATTTTGATAACTGAATTTAGTAAAAGTATGCTGCTTTTTTTCTTTTTGTTTTTATTGCTTTTTTTTGGTAACATTGCATTGCTTACTGTTTTACTGGCTTAATACTGGCTCAAAATAACTTCCAATGTACACCTGGCAAGCAGAGCTATTTTCCCCATTTCAGTGAGCTGTTTTTCCTAAATACAGTCACACTTTAGTTCCCTAAAGTTTCTTCTTTGAAACTAGTAATCTCTATTTTTCTTCCTGAAAATACATGGCATACAAAACAGGAGGTGTTACCTTCATGTCAGCTGCACTTGAGCCATGCAAGCTTCTAAAACCATCATGGCTAAAAATTCCCTGTCGCTTTCCAAATATACAATAAAAATAAACTGGGGGGGGAAAAAAAAACCCAAACAAAAACAACAAAGCAGCTTCAAGTTTAATATGTTCCATACATGCCAGTTAATCTAGTGAAGCAGTAACATAGCTGGGTCTTAGCAAGGAACCCCCTACAAACTCAGATTCTTGCCTAAACTTAATAAATACTTTTTACCATTTGATTACATGTAAAACCTCTTGCATCATTTATCTTGTTCATAATATTAGATTAAATCATACCTGATATGTTTGAATGATCTTTCTCTGCCTCCCAAGAAGGGATGTGATTTGTCATCCATAAGCTTTGAAGTTTTGCAAACATTAATTTCTACAAAATCCAAGAGCTCTCATGGAAAAAAAAAATCTCCTTTCTAAGCTTTGTCATGAGACATTAGGAATACTCCACCACCAATATCCAGACTGCAGTTCAATAAGCAGCACAACTTTTGTAAAATAATGCCTAGTCAAGAGAAGGATTTGACTGAGAATAATATAGCACAACTTTCCTAAGAATAAGACACACCTAAAGGTGCTAAAGGTGCAGTCACAATGAGTGTCACAGATTACTGGGCCTGAACAACATACACAGGCATGGGCAGCAAAGTCCGTGCTTTGATTTAGGAATACAATGCACATAGCAACTGTGAGATTAATTCAATAGGCCCAGTGTTTTCTAAAAATAAAGGGGTGTTTTACCTGCATTCTTCATTCAACTGTCTGTAAACCTAAAACTGTACTGTGGTTGTCAGTGCAAATGCTCATGACAATGCACAGAAGCATTTATTCTGGACTGTATGCTAAATTTATAGTAATGTCATTTGAAAGAATATTAAGGAAAAGTAAACATACATGCTTATCCTTAACTGCTTCTGTTTCAGCTGTGTATAGGTATAGATGGGCCATGAAACTGATGTTTAACTTCAAGTTAGACAATAAATGAGGTTTAGACAAAATGAAGTTAGACAAAATGAGGTTTTGAGCTTGATTCAAGGAGTGGATACTAACCAAACAAATGTATATGGCTGTACAAGTCTGAACAAATTTGATCTTTCTGCTACTTTCATCTGCAAGAGAGTAGAGGAGATGGAAAGCGAAAGGAAAGACATCATTATTGGTCAAATCATTATATTATGAGCATGAGGTTGCACTATAAATTATTTAGTTTAACTCTTGGCTCAAATAAAACAAAAGATGTTGGGCTGAAGCTCCTCTATCATGGATCTGGTTTTTTTTTATGCAAATAGCAAAGAGATGTGCTAAGACCCCACCTCAGTTAAGTGTAGAATAAAGACAAAAGTACTAGAGGAAGTTTAGTTTCCACTCTCCCACATGGCTACTCCACTGGTCCTCTAAAACAGTTTCCTAAATACTTTTTTAGAGCTTGGTAGGATGTATGAATTTTCCAGAAAATTTCTGAAACTAAAACTATAGGATTTAATGTCACCAGGAATGTCATTCTTGAAGAAGATTCATTTTGATGTTCTTCTGTGTTCTGGCATGTTTATTAGATTAGGGCCATGTGCCACTTGGGCAGTTGTAGGGACCAGACTAAGGTTTTGGGACACCTTATGCCTACTGGCCACACCCCTGTCCCATATAGAGTGCTATGCTTTTGCTGCTTCTCCCATGCACTAAGCATACTTCTGCTGCTTCTCCCATGTTCTGGCTGCAGAACAGCTGGGCTGTCTGTGCTGTGCTACCAGCTCAAGAAGGAACAGCAAATACAGAGGTATTTAAGGAGTTCTCATAGCTCAGTTCTTTCCTATGACCTGTGAAGGAAAGGACACTGGGCTTGAAGTTCTGGTAGCTGCTGGCTGAATTACAGTGTAGTGTGTACTGAGAAGACACAATCTTGACATATCCAGAAGCAATTACAACTCAACCAAAAGATTCTTATCTGGACAAGTTGTATCCAACCTCTGCACATTTGTAGGACGTTATTAGCTACTTGTTCCAAGTAATTATTTATTTTGATCTCAAATATGCAAATTGTTTTTCAGCAGAGAAGGAATGAATTAATTTGCTTTAGCTCTTTCAGCAAAAAATAACTGGCAGAAGTTTTTTACCAGACCTGCAGGCCGTTCTGAAATGCTGGATATCACACTCGCCATGCTATTTCATTGTCCAGCCCTTGTCCTATCCTTTACATAATCAGCTAGATAGAAATTCCTACTCCAGGTCTGACCTTGAAAAACTCACATAAATACAGATGTAAAAGAGCTCCATTTGTTGTTTACAGTTCATTAGGTTACAGATATTTTTATTACGGAGATCTTTCATGGAGCAAACCTTGACTGAAACAAAACTAGTCAAGCTGCCCAATACCGCTACTGGACATGGTCAGAAGAAAGAAGCCTACAGAACTTTAAACTCTGTATTATTCTTAGTTAATTTTTTAACCAGCTTTTTAGAGTCAAAAGAGAGATGTACTCAAAGATATACTGAAGATAAGCAAACAAACTTAGGCCTAGAATCTGTAGCCTGTGTGCATAGAACCAGATTTATTTTTTGTTCACTCTACCTCAAGTCTTGTTTTAGAATCATAGAATCATTCTGGTTGGAAGGGACCTTGGAAGCCTGTGTAGTTCAAACTGCTCAAGGTTTGGCGAAAACTGAACCAGATTATGTCCAGACATCTTGTGAAAACTCCATGAGCAGAGATCCTGCAAACTTCTTTGATGGCTTTTCAATGTGTAACTACCCTCACAGAATCTTACTATCTTATCTTAATAGACTAAATTGGAGAATTGAAAGCTTCATCTTCACATTCTGTCTTGTTAGATACCAGAAGGAATTTCTAAATAATAATACAACTCCCACTGAACTTTTCATTATTTCAGGAGAAATGCTTACTACAAGAAAGCTTACAGAGACTACAAGCTGTTCCAACAACAATGAAATGCCAAAATGTCAAAAAGCTGAGTACTGGGTAGCTGTGCCACAAGTTCATGACTCCTAATAAAAATATCACTTGATCCAAAAATGTCTTTGCTCTTTTCTGAGGTCTGATCGCTGGATTTGAGTGGGTCACATGAGAAGTTTAATAGGAACACACAAGTAATCTCAGAATTTTCACTGACAGTTGAAGACATATTTGCAAAGACTTCCAGTAAATATCAGTATTCTCTTTCTTGAAGACAAACTGAAAGAGAAGACTCATGCCTGCCTCTAGAATTTAACCTGGACATTGTAAATCCTGCTAAAAAAAGTAATAGAAAAAATACAGCAAAAAATAAAACTACAAGACACGCTAGAAGGACTGGAGAGAAACCTGTGGAAAGAAAAGTCTGTGTGAGATTGAGGCCTGAAGAGACAGGTGGAAGAAGTGTCATCTTATTTAGAACATACTCCTACAGTTTTAAACTTACATCCCATGCAATACTGGGAAAATCCCAAAACATATTACCTAAGAAGTAACCTCAAGTGCTGTGGTAAGGCATCATTGCAGCTTGTCCAGCTGCTGCTTTGAATCCATGGCTTTTTTACTGATTGTGATCATCTTTATAGAAGAACTTGGCAGATACAAAAATAAAAAACTCTTCAAGAGCTCATAGTTTCAGCCATAAACTGTGCTGACTTGAAGTACAAAATAGCGTGCAAAACCAAGAGAGTAAGTTTGTTACAGTGTGTAGCTTCACAGTTACCAAAGGATATAGTCTAACAACTTGTAATATCTGAATAACTGCTTATATATATTTTCAAAATTAATTGTCCCTATACTGTTGCAAGCATTTGATTAAACATCACTTTGGTAAATATTTCTAAAAGTATCTAATATATTTCAATAATTGTACAAAGCAAATTCAAAAGTATCTGTATCTTTGGCAGAGTAAAATTTGTTAATAAAGGCAAAGAGGTACTGATTTTGAATTTTCATCCAGTTGTGATATTGGTATCTTTGTCTTAATAATAATGAAAAATAAATATCCCTTTTAGCAAGTCCAATCTTACCAGCTTTCTGTCACTCACCATTCCTATTTCCTTTGAAACAGACTAAAGAAATTAAACTCATCTCTAAAGAAAATGGCCTTGATGCCACTAGAGGTCACCCTAGGAATAAAAATCAATTTGCTGCATGCACAAAAACTTACACAAATCCAGCACTGCTGTTTGACATTTCAAGCGCAAATGTACAGAAGAACATAACACACAGAAAAATCGTGACTTGTGAAAATTGTGTATTCCTAAGAGAAATCTTTCCCTTATTCTGAGGCTATTGTAAACTGACTACACTGCTCTCTTGCGTATTTTAGCCCTTGGATGCCTCGTAGTACAGGGGACATTGCCTTATCTCTTTCACAAACAAACAAACAAACAAACTCCCAACAAAACCCAAAAACTCAACCAAGCAAAAAAACAAACCACAACCTCCTTGAAATTATGGACTTCAGATTATTTCTCTAAAGTGCTTTATTTAGCCCATACATAAGATATCATTTTTCATCACCAAGAATGATGGTCTTAAAACAGGCCATCTATTATTCTCCATGGACCATGCTGAATTTGTGTGGGAAAACACAAACTGTTCCTCAGCTTCTGTCATTTTGTGATTGAAAACACTTGTGTCTCTTCATTTCATGGCATTAGTACAGATCAAGACTCTTCTGCTTCATATGAAAAAAGTTAAATGCCATCTCAGTTACAAGATGCAAAGCAGTGAAAGAAACCAAGTTCATTTTATTTAAATATGGATTTATTTAAAGAGCAGATTAACTCTGATGCAAACCAGCAGTTTGGAAGTGCTATGTGCTTTCCATTCACACAGATCATAGCAGATGAATTCAAGACAGTCATAATTATTGGACTAATTAATGTTATATATGTCTAGGAGAGGCTGCAAGGGTTGCAGAGAGGACTACCATACACTTTGTGAACATATATCTAGAACAGGTACAAACCATGGTGGACCAGCATTTCTAGTGGCATGAGCCACATTGGAATGCTTCAATGATGGGTTGGATGGAACTTTGAGCAACCTAATATAGTGAAAAATGTCCCTCTCCATGGCTGGAGGATTAAACCTCCTTTCCAACTCAAATCATTCTGTGATCTGACACTGGACAGCTAGAAGCAGCAGTTCCCCTTTGTAACTTTTCTGATATGCAGAATTTTGTCAGACAACATATTTGCATCTTGATGTTGGATATATGGTAGTGGCAGCATCAAAGCAATGGAGGATTCATTGCTTGAAATCCTTCCCTAAGACTGGCTGGAATACTCCTGCAGGAGTACCATGATGCATTCATTATACAGCACTGTCTGTCCTCTGTGCTGATCATGTTCATTCACTTCTAGACAAGGAAAGGTGAGGAAGCAGAATCAAATATGCTATAAAGAAACACACATCAAGGAACGAAAAAGGGCATAGACTGATATTAACATCTTTAGAATGGGCATCTAGCTTTGAAAATGTGGGAAAAGATGGTACAGATAAAGCTGTAAAGGGAAGAAAGATAAGGAGGAATTTCTCTATCTTTGCTTAAAACCAAATATGTGTTATAAATCCAAATATAAAAATAACATGCCAAAATCTTTGCTCGCAGGCATTTGCCACACCAAATCAAATGCTGGTATGCATTTTCAGGGATTGAAACATATCTGTTGTTTCTGAATCACCTCGTCACTTTATTTTTTATGAGGAATCAGTTTTTCAAGGGAATTTTGCTTAAAAGAGACCTGGGGAACAGTCTTTGACTAATATGAGAAATACAGAATCTTATTTATAAAATTCAAGTTACAAAATCTGGAAAAACAAGTGTTTTTTATTTGGTTTGGTTGATGTTTTTTAATAAAATATTGATAAAA
The DNA here is from genome assembly GCA_024362935.1 of Setophaga petechia. NCBI lineage: Eukaryota > Metazoa > Chordata > Aves > Passeriformes > Parulidae > Setophaga > Setophaga petechia. The sequence continues at coordinate 57,660,014 of JANCRA010000002.1, forward strand.
CTGTGCCTTAACACTGAAATCTGTACAAGGGATGCAAATTCCTTACAAAGACCCACATGCCCTTTTTTTGCTTTTTCATTTCAAGTAGCTTTACAAAGAGAACAGAGTTGGACAATAATTTGCTCCTAACAAACCTCCTCAGAAGCAAAAAGTTTTTGCCATCAGGCTCTGCATTTTACAAAAATGCTACTTTTAAGCATCATAAGATAATGCTTCATTAGAATAAAATAAAACATCAACTTTTCTTCTAAAACACTGCAAACCCCAGGGAAAGCTTTTCTTTCCATTCTTTTCTCCCATCTTTTCCACCCTGAAGCATGTTTGTGACCCAGTGTTTTTGCTGTCAATACTTAGGCAGTGTGCACATTGTTTAATTTTAAATACTCCTGAAGTGCAGTTCAACATGAAAAAGGAACTTTAAATCCTGCCTAAAGATGCAGTTAAGTGTGTTACTCTGAAAGATTTTAATAAAGATAACTAAAATTATTTATTTGCACAATAAGGTATTTTTTGCAGTTAATAAAGATGAGATGAATCCTTGCAAATTTACATAAAATATTCAATGTTTCTGGTAGTGTACTGACAAACTTTGAACATCCCTTGTCTCTGATGATACCTCCCATTTATTTGTGTCCTTTTTTAACTCCCAGCATATGGTGTTTTAAAAGAGATAGCTAAGAGCAATGGCTGAGTAGTGGTGTTTTCCTTCAAAAAGAAATCCACATCTTAAATACAGCCATAAGGGAAACAGATCTATACTCTTTCAAATCAGACTAGAATAGTTTCTTAAAGAGTTTTAACCATAAAATGCTTTAAGTTAATGGGAAGAAAAAAAAAAGGCAGCTGGAAGATGTTAACTTAACTTGGTTTCTAGTTGAAACAATGGTGTGTTTTATTTTAGGTTGGGATTTCAACAGACCCTTAATTAGACTTTTGACCACACAGTTTTCATTTAAAAATATCTTGATGACATTCTGATCATCAAGAAGTTCCTGGGAGACTTGGCACCTGTTACTCTTTGAAAAAACATTCATCCAGAAAGGCAGACAGGCAAACAGTACTCCCCAACTCATAGAATGAATAGTAAGTTTAAATATCCAGAGTATTTCAAATAATAATGTAAATTACTGGAAAATACTTTGTGCATTCCAGACTCAGTGAGAATAAGCAGACAGCAATGCTCAAAACAAAAAGGCAAAAACACACAGGTTGCCTGCTATGAGGTGAAATACTAATAGAATATTCACACCGTGAATGTATAGCTGGTAAAGTCACTACTATGGCATTTCCTAAGGACATGAAAAATAATACCTACCTATGTTATAAAAAACAGCTTAGTTATTGAAAACAGCATTTAAAAAAGTCAGTGTACAAGACCAGATATTATCATTCAGATTGAAACATATATTCAGAGTATATTAGTTCATTTTTCAAAACATTAAATAAGGAATTCTCATAAACAGCACTACTATGATTTATCTTGACGTAACTTGTAAGAGTGTTAAAAAATTCGCTAAATAGATGGTATTCAAACCTGGAATGAATTAAAGAAATAATTCCATGTTATTCTGAAGATAGCACCTTTAAATTGAACTTCAGAGGAGGGAAGGGGAGGGCAGGGAAGGGGAGGAGTTGAACAGGACTCGCAGCAATCATCTAGTCCTCTTCAGGGCTGACCAAAAGTGAAAGCTTATTACTATAAACAGGGTGCTCAAATTCTTTTTAAACAATCAGGTATGGGACATTGATCACCTATCAAGGAAGCCTGTTCTTGGTAAAGCATCTTTTCCTAATATCACATCTGAACCTCCCCTGATGCAGCTTTGAACCTTTCACATGTGTCCTGTCACTGGATAATAGGAAGAAGAGATCAGCAATTCCTTCCCTTCCCCTTCTCATCCTGATAAAAATCTACTGAGTTTGATTCCTGGGTTTTGTTGACAGACAAAATTATTTTTAGTGCTGATTTTTAAATCAAAATAAAAAAGGATAAAGGTATGAAACAATAACATTATCACCAAAGCTTGAGATACATGGGTAAACTAGAAACACAAACAGTTTTGCTATTCTGAAGTAACTTGTTCACCTGACTTTTGGAAGAAAAGATAGTCCCCAAATTTTCTCTCTCTTAGTAAGAGATAAATGTTCTCTATGTTATGTATACATAGAAATACACATATCAGCTGCAATCTGGTCCAAGTTAGCTCCCTCTTTTATGTGAAGTAGGTCCATGAAGGTACATTTTGGGATTCTTCTATGGATCTAAATGAGGGAGATCTAAACTGATTGACCCAGAGGTTTTATGTCAAATTTTGGCTGAAGTTCACTGTCCCCAAAGTGGAATTCTCTTATGAACACTCCTAGGCCATTTCAGTACAAAGTCAGTGAAGTCAGCTTAAAGCATCTTAAACCAAATGTGGATGACTTTACACTTTTGTGAACAACTGAACAACAGACAATTTTAGCTTTACAGCTTTGTCAACAGAAATGGCAAGAATAACTTCTCAATTTCAATAACTAGATGTGAGAGAAATGAACTGTATATGCCTTCAGGCCCCCTTGGAATGAGAAAAATTAAAAAGAAGGTTAGATTGTGGCAACATGGCTACTAGTTCAGCCTCAGGAGAAATCAGTGTCTGTTAATGGGAATTCAGATTACACTAATCAGAAACCAAACTCCCAAATCTGTAAGAATTGTGTATTATTTTTCTCACCACACATAAAATTAGATGCCTTTTGATTCAAAATTCTGGCAAAGTTCACATGTTCTTTGTGGCATGGACTATTGTAGAAATACTGTGGCAAAAAATCTGTCATAGAAAACACAGCCTGTCTCCCAAGCAGATTCAGCCTTGGGAGAGAGCTTGTCCCTGCTGTACCCTGTCTGAAATGTTATGCTCTTACCTAGAGCTGCTCTCTGTATCTGCCTCTGGATTATCTTTCCTTTCAGATGGTCTGTAAAAGACACAAAATGCAAAGAATTAGAATTCAAAATGTCAAAAATCAATGAAGTCATTGCATATTTCCCACCATTTAAAACTTCCTGTGCCACTGGCCAATTTTAGGGGTTTTTGTGATCCATGGGACAAGTTGATTTCTGAGTTCTGTCCTTCTCTCTAGTAAACAAGTGGGAACAATGTGACTCTACAAATACTGAGATTCAAGTGTCCAGTAAGAAAGACTGAAAATTAAGAATTTACTGTCAAGAATTTTCACAGGATAATGATTTCCTACTGGCAGATACAAAAGAAGTCCAAGTGGGACCAGAGGACATATAGAATTCCAAGTATTTGTTCAAACAGACTTAACTGCGCTTACGAGATAGTAGGTCACTAGTCCACCCCTTTGCCAATGAAAAACTAACTCCCCAAAATCCATTTTTTCTTCTCTGTCATGTTCAGTTTTAAATATTCCATGTACTAGAGCTTCTGCAAGTTCTACTATTGTCCTGGTTCTGGCTGGGGTTAATTTTTTTTAGCTGGGAGGGGATCATGAGTTATTCTGTACTACCTCATATCATTGCTGGGGGCAGGGGAAAGGGACACTCTTCTCAGAAGGGTCAAGAAAAAAATGGCAGAGGGACCATCCTATATTGTCTAATATTGAGGAGGTTTTCTGTGTGAATTGTTTCTTTTCCTGTACCCTCTGTCATTAACATTGTTGATGTTACTGTTCACTTTCCTGTCTCGTTGTTTCCAATAAATTGTTTTAACTCAACCTGTGATCTTCGCCTTTCTTACCTCTAATAATTCTGTCCATCCCACCACACCTGGGAAGGCGTGGGGAGAATGGGGCAGTGAGAGAGAGCTCTGTGTGGTTTGGAGAGTCATGTGGGGGCACTGAGTTGGGCAGTAATATTCCTAAATCATGGCAAGTGCTCAATAGAACTCACTGTGTAGATGGGTTTCAATCAAAAATTAACCAATTCCATTATCTCAACATTCCTAGTTAGACTCCCATGCCCCATCAAACTCATTTTTTATCCTTCTTTTATCAATTTGCTACCATATATATTACAATGGGCCAATATCCCAATTATTCCAAACAACAATTAGATTACCCCATGGGAAGCCATTGTTCAAAGACATTAATGGAACTAATAAAGGAATAACATAAACTTAAATACAGAATTTCAGCAGTAAATGTATTCTGAAGGGGTATGGGATAATGTCTCTCAAGTTTTCACATTGAAAAAATTTCTAAGCAGAGGTCTGTTCATAATACTTACTAAGCTGTAAATCTGGATACCAGGGAAAGAAAAAAAATCCATGCTGGATTCATTTTTTCCCCCCCAGACCTGTGATTATCTATATCATATTAGTGTACATTTTGAATTAAAAATATCATTTTGATTTCAAGTGAAGTCTTACAGAGTAAGCTAATAAGAGACAAATTAAGTCATTAAAAGTTGGCAAATGCTTAACCAGAGAATACAAATAAACACTTAAATTCACAGGTCATAAGAATTAGATTGTTCTGCAAGCACAAAAGGACCATAACAAATTGTATTTCTTTGGAAATTATGAGAATAGTTGTTAAGTATTTAGTGGCATTGTAGAAAATGTATTATTTGAAATACATTGCAATATAACAGTCAAGTTTTGTTGTTTTGAATGTCTATAGAAAACAAACAAAAGAAAACACTCTACCTACTCTTCAACTATAAAATAAACACAGATTTTTATTTTTATGCAGGGGAAGTTTTATTCTTTTAAATTTTTTTTAATTAAACAAATGAAATTTTCTGTAATTAAAGTTACCAGTAAAATTAGGAAAATATAATCTGTAAAATTAGGAAAAGCCTTCAGCTACTGAAAAAGAGGTTAAGTGAAGTAGCTAACTTCATCTAACCCTGCCATAAAAACAAATAAATCCTCCATCTCAGCTGTACTAACGTTTGACCAAAACAACACATTCAGTTGAATAAGTTGATTCCTTTAACTATAGGAAAAACACCCTTGATTATTAATTTTTACTGATAAAAATCCGGTAGAATGATCAACATCCTTGCTATTTGTGCTTTGAAAGCTCTATAAACCAACTCAGTTGATTTCAATCCTCAGTGAAATGTGATCAAACATGCTACTTTTTCCTCAAATTGCTTTTTGCTATTCTATTTAAATCCTTCTATTCCATGGCATGTTTCATACAGTGTGATGTTACTCACTCAATATTGAGCCATGAGACTGCCAGGAAACAATTTGTAGTAATCGTGAAACTCGTTTCAATGGATTATCATTAACAGAGGTGCCTCAGAAACAATCTATACATTTATAACAATCTATACATTTACCCTTTGTGTAAGGGATCAGAAACTCTCTTAAGCACTGTGAGCTGCAAAAGGCAACTGCCACTGTCATTTGAAAAAAAATGGCTCCAGTAGGGACAACAGGCTTTCATCAAAAACCACCTGAAAATAAGGGTGAAATACAGGTCTCAATTTTGTCACTAAATGGTGTTGTGTCTCCTTCTTTATGTTACTAGAAACAGATCATCAGCAATCTAAATGTTTTGCATTTCAAATAGCAATGAGGCCAACAGAAAAAAATCAGGCCAAATAAGTCAATGAGAGTAAGATCAAGCAGATAGACAATAGCTTGCCATCAGTACAAAAATGTGGAAACACAATGACATTGGGACTGGGTTTTAAATTATCATAGCCAAGAGGCTTGACTTTCAGTTAGTTTAGTCTGAGCACTGCTGGGATAAAACGACAGAGGCTGCAGAAGCTCTATTTGTATTGTGAGCTTTGTCAGATCATTCAGCAGTGTGAAACTACCCCAAAAGTTCTTCTCTCCCTTCACTCTAGCATTTGTACACTTCTGCTCCATGACATGGACCATGATGTTGCAAGAAAACTTCTTCTATTTGGTAGCTTTGTGAAAGAATGAGAAGTTTGAATCAGACCACCTGTAATCAGAGAGGAACCAAAGAACACTTCTCCACCGACTAGAAAAATAAAACTCCAGCCTTACCATTCTTCTAGCAAAAGAGATTTCTTTTTCTTCTTTAAATAGAAAGGTGACATTTATCCAATTCACATAGTTCAAACTGCCTTTTCAGGGCAATAAAAACTGAAACTTCATTTCCCAGAAAACTTCCTAAGGAAAAACTGAAATTGTATTATGGGAAAAGTAGGCCAAACACAAGTTCAGATTTGGGGGACATAGCAGTATAATGAGGCACCTGACTATAATTCCATACCAATACTTAGCCAGACAGATGTGATTTAATCTTTTGATTTGTTTTAATCCAATTTGAAATTTGACAGTTTGTTTAGATTTCATTTGGGGAAAAAATGTTTTCAGTTAGAAGCTCTTATTTTTGACAAACCCTTAAGATTTTCTGTATATGTTTTTGATTAAAGTAATCCTGTTTTGTTTTCACTATAAATACTTGTGGGGGAGAATGAATCTGACCTGCTCTACTTTCCTGCCTCTGAGAACACCATTGTCCTAATGCTAGGCTTGAAGTTCATAAGTGACAGAAGTAGGGGATGATTCCAGTACCGTTGCCTGCACAAATCTTCCCATGTAAACAAAAGGAAGATTTCAGACCTAAGTACTGCTTGTTCTACAATCTTCATAAGCACAAATATACACCCAAAGAAATATGAAGAATCACATTCTCATAAAAAACCCTAATAAATATGAAGAATCACATTCTCATAAAAAACCCTACTGTGTCTTCTGATTCTAAGTGTAAAGTTGTGGAAGAGATAGTGCTTAAATGTGGTTTGCAAAAATTGAATTTAAGATGTGGAGAACATCGCTCAACATATGGATAATTATATTTTCTGAAGTTTCACCAAACAAGAGACTAAAAATAGGTCTATAGCAGATACCAAATAATTTTTTCCAGCAGAGTCATTCTTCATCTGGAGATAACGGTCCCAATAAAATGTTGACTGCTGCAAGTCCACATGTTTTGGCAAGAAAAGTAGTTTTGTGGAATTTAAGAATTCACTCAGCATGCAGCCAGCTGTCATTAAGGCTGTGATAAATCTGTTGGTTTTGGCCTGCATTTCTGGAGACATGTAGGTATGGAAAAGAGATGAGCTGGTAACACAGAACTTCAGCTTTGTGACAGAAGACAAAAGCAAGGAGGGAGATGGAGAGGATAAAATGGAATAGAAAAATCTAATTAAGAGTGATGTAAAGCAGAGGAAAGTGTCTCATTTGGTGACTAAACAGGACAGAATACACAACTTGAATAATATGGCTGTCCTTTAACTTCTTGTCTTTGCATTGTTCCAGAGAGTTTCAAGGATCTGAAATTATTTTCCAATGTATTACAGACAAGGAATGCTTTGACCTGAAGCATATGCTTTGGGACAATATAAAAGTGAATATGTTACAACTAAAAAAACCCCACTGATTTTTAAAAATGTTTTGTTTTGTTTGGGTCCACATTACAGGTTTTAAAACTTCTCTTATGTTTTATTAGATCCTCAATATAATACTATTATAAAGTTTCAAAGAATGCTAACTCAAAAACTGACAGAGATGAGAATGATTTCTCATCTCCTATTTTTTAGAATTTTCCTATTATTTTACATTTTTCAAGCCTGCATTTCTCTTAATGCATCCCTTCATCATGGAGATCCTGAAACCTTTACACCTCAAATAGAATGCTGTATGCTTCACTTTCTTAGTTTTTAAATAATTTTTGGTGTTACATAAAATGTCTAGCAGAACATCCTTCTATGTATCCAGGGCATCTGATTCCTGGAACCCACCCTCCAGGGATTTTGAGTCTCTAATCAGGCCATATGGTATTAGATGTTGCCTTTTTTATTCCATTTCTCACACTGCCACACCAGTCAATAATCTGGGGGTGCACAAGAAGCTGCAATGGAACACAGCTGGGACAGCTGACCCCAATGGACCCAAGGGATATTCCACCCCATGTGGCACAGTGTTCAGTTTAAAAAAGCTAGGGAGAACAAGAATGAAGCAGAGCCACTTGGAGTGACAATGGCTCTTCCCTCATAAAAGTGACTTGTCTGCCTAAGTCACTTTTATGAGGGAAGGAACCCTCTTTTCTGGATATGGCTGAACATCTGGCTGTCAATAGGGAGTGAAGGAATTCCTTATTCTACTTTGCTTCCACACATAGGTTTTGCTTTACCCATTAAAATATATAGTTTTATGAGTTTTCTTACTTTTACTTTTCTGATTCTTTCCCCAGTCCCACCACAGGGTAGTGAGCAAATGGCTGTGTGGTGCTTTTTTGCCAGCTGGGCTTAAACCATGAGAGGAAATAAGTGGGGGTTTTGCTTGTAATGCAATGCCCCTATATTTGCTGTTGGACTCAGCTACCACCCAACTATGAAAATCAACTCAAGACTCTGAAATTATTAAATCTGATTCATGAAGTTGCACGCACCCACTTTAATCAGATAAGAAGTCCTGCTGAATGAACAGAAGTTAAAGATGCATATTCAGCAAATAATCACTCAGAGACAAACAGGGGAGCAATCACATAACTTCCATGAGCTTTGTACAGATATATTTTTAACTGCACTTGAGGTTAGAGTTGCAACAGCTTACAAAGTATTCCTGAAAGTAGGAGACATTGAACTCAAGCATAGATATTCAAACTGAACAATTTCTTAAACTGAGAAGATTACACAGAGATAGTTATAGGAAATCTAACCAGATGTGTTAGAATATTTTTTAAAATCTGGTGATGAAATTGTATGAGAACATAGTCTATGATAAAAATTATCTGACAAGAAAATTAATGGAATAAAAGAAAATATTCTATTCTAATGCAAAATCCTGCAGCACTAAGAACAAATAAACCATTCAGCCTTTCTCTGACCCAGAGAAATATTTGGGACAAATTCTCAATTTTCTTTTCAAACTTTGTCCTTCTCCAATGGCAAAAACATGTCAGTTGGCTCTATTAGGACAATGTGCAGAGACAAAGTAGTCTGCATTAGTAAACTGGCTCAACACTACGTCTGATGGAAATGCTTAATTTTGGAATACATGGTTGGCCAAATCCCCATGTAATTTGATAGCTTCTCATTTTCAGAAAAACCTTGGTGGCATCAGGGAGGAAAATATATTATTACAATACTCAGGGCCTCTCTGATGCACATGCATTTTTCCAGGTATGAAATATGGCCCTCATCAGCATTAAAAATATATGAGTGAGAATACCTCAAGTAACAATGTATTTGCTGCAGCAAATTTCTGCTTTCTGCAGTGGTTTAAGATTTTACTGCCTCTCCTTTCTCCTCTTCCCTCTCCCTTCCCTCCATCCCAAAGTTTGCTGTCAAACGTCACTGCCCCACAGCAGAGAATGTAGAAGGAAATGTCTGCCCATGTTCTGGCTGCTCTTGCAGCAGAATTTGGCACATCAGCACAATCATACCAGCAATTTAAGATGAGACACTATCATCAACTCAACTACAATGTCTGAAATACAAGTAAACACTCTCTTTTTCCAGCTGGGAAGAAAAGATTGGAGAAAGTAACTACCAGCAAAGAGATGGGCCAGGCCATTGGGAGCGAGGAAGCTGATGGGATTTAATAGAGCTCTGCAGGCTCTCAGGGCTCCCAGGAAGGATAATGGGTTTAGAACTTGAAGCACAACCCTGACTTCCACAAATTCATATTTGCAAACCATAGCCTAAGCTCAGCACATTACCAAACACACATGGAAATAAAGGATACATAATCTCCTTCCTTGGAATTTAAACATCCCAGATTCAAATGGATACATTTTACTACCATGTAGGATACTGCATATTTTGGGATTACTATTTAAAATATCTGACTGGAGCATGTTCCCTTCCTTGCCAGACTCAGTTGAGACAATAATAGGTTTTATTGACACATTTAATATTTTCAAGTATGATCAAATTTACAGACAGAAAGCTTATGACATAGCAGTCTCTGCCAGTCATTGCTGCAGGATGACAATGCACTTGATTTCCCAGAAAGAATCTCTCCACTGAAAGGGTGTTCAGGCATTGGGATGGAATGTCCAGGGAGGTTATGGAGTCACCATCCCGGGGAGCATTCCAGAAAAAGCTGAACATAGCACTTAGGGCTATGTTCTAGTTAAAGAGATGGTGATTGGTTAAACATTGGACTCAGTCATCTTGTGGCTTATTGAGCTACTCAATTTACAGTCCTCTAAACTCTTGACCCATTTCTATGCATTTACTTCTAACCTCCATATTAAGTCTCCTCCCCTTTTTCTTCATGTTCTTGTTAATTCTGGCCAGATTACTTTTGTTGTCTCGCAAGATGATGACTTACACTTATGATTGAAGGACATTCCTGTTTATTGTTTGGCCTGTATTTCCACAGCATCCTTTATCCTACATCCCACTTTTTTTTTTTTTTTCTAATAGCCTTTAATACATTCTGGCTGCTAAAGAACAACAACAACAAAAAGAAGATTTGGTAAGGTTAAACAGGAAAACTATACAGAAACTGACTTTATTTTCCTGCTGACATCATTCTGGACCTCAATCTTCCTCTAAGTACAAACTGTCATAGGCTACATAGGCCTTAATTGTTGAAGCATTCCCAAGGGAACAGTTGAACACTTTTTCTGAAAATACAGACACTCCACACTTGAACATTTAGGATAACCTACATAAAACCCTAACAGCTCTGGACTGCAGCTCAGTATCTCCTTGAAACTGGAAATCAGAACCAATGCTTTCTGAATTTACAAACAAATGCTTGGACCTTTATTTTCATGTCCCAAGGCTGGCTGTCACTACTTATTTCTGAGCAGGCATTTCTAGGCAAGCATGGATCTACAGCAGCAAGCACACTCCAAGGGACTTCAGCAGAAGCACACATTATGTCTGGATACTCCATGGGGAGTGGATAGGCAGCTCAGCCAATAAAGTAGTACTTCTGTATGTGGTGCAGCAATGGCAGTTTGCCGCATTCAGGAAATAAGTGAACAGTTTTTTTGGGAGGGGGGATTTATTTGGTTTTGTTTTTCCTGGGTAGCTCTCCTGAATTTAAGTACCTAAATTTCACTTAAGCTATATCTTAGACGCCAGGGTGTTATTTTAGGTATTGTCCAAAGTGAACAAATATTCTGTTTATCTTCATATGCTAGAAAAGAAACAGAAATGTAGCACATCTGGAAATGATCGTTCTGTTGTTTATCACATCTATTTGTTCATGAATTAAATATTAAGCTGGTCCAAAAAGCATGACTGAAAAGCAATGCCATATGGATAAAGAGCCATAATCTGTGAATTTAGTGCTCTGGATGCTTATATGATTAAATGCCACTTATTCCTTGATTATTTCTTAGAAATTAATGCGAAGAAAAAGAATAAGGAAAATAGAGAAATAGCCTTGTACACAGTTTCTATCCTTTTCATATTTTCAAATATGCAAATTTAAGATGGATGAAAAATAAATAAAGGGTTCTTAAAAGCACAAACAAGCAAAGTCAACACCAAAGGATTTTATCCTCAACAAGTTTTTTGGTAATAATGCACTGGTCTCAGTTAATATTTTAGGCAGAGAGTGACTATATCTGAGTTTCAGATGAACATGGTTATTTTCTGGTTTTTCTGCCTTCATGGCTTTGTAATTTCTATGCAACAATTTGATGTCCAGTCTCATTTTGTGACATTTCTTCTGGCCAGAGCTGTCCAACATAAAATTAAATATTGAGTTCCAAGGATCACTATATACTTCAGTTTCAGAAACTTAAAAGTTTGCTCTTACCCAAGGAACTGTCCTGGCATTGAGCACATAGTGCTGTGTAACTTCTGGTCAGATGAGAGAGACTGATATTAAGAATCTGACAGATATGACACAAAATTAAAAATGAAATAAATTTTAAAAAAATACTATGCTGAAGCTGATTATATATGCTACCATGTTTTGAGGCCATGCAGATAAACATTTCAGGGTGATGGAAACAAGTCAGAGTAAGAATGAGTGTATGACACATTTTTTTATTCACCTTTACTTGTAATATATCTACCAAACCTTTGAGAAGTGACTCCTTGAGTGTCAGACACATACTAGCAACCCAGTAAAATCTGAAATAGCTTCCTCTGAAGATGCAGCATCTATTCACTGTTGTGGATAAGCCCAAGACTGCTTCTTGAATTGCTCGGCATTTTAAAACACAACCTGATTACATACTACTGGTAAAATGATATAATCAGCTCAGAACAGACATCTTCCCTCACCCTTAAATAAAGTGAATGAAAAAATCTTCATATTACAGCTATTTGCTGTTGATTGCATTCCTTCTGGAACATTCACAATCAACTGTAGTGATATTACATGATTTAGGAACTAGTTTGTTTAGAAAAAAACAGCTATTGTCTTTTAGTATGTGTAGGTCTATATGCCTGTGTTACAAGTCTGTATGAATGCTGTCTAGACATGTAAATGAACCACGAGATGCTATGAAGAACAAATTTCCCTTTCTGTGCTCAGGAAGGAATATCACTCTTGCACAGTACTACTCTGAATAAGTGGAGATCTACTTCTCTAAAATTTGAAGGTTTGATTCTTCACTGTTAAAATATCTGGCCATCCAATACTAAAGACTTAAATGACTTGGAGGCTGGATTTGAGGGAATACTAAATTTACTGATGACACTAAATTGGGATGAGTTATTGACTCCCTTGAGGGCAGAGAGGCCCTGCAGGGAGACCGTGACAAATTAGAGAGATGGGCAATCATCCACTAGAGGAAGTTCAACAAGGGATTCTGTACCTGGCGTGGGGCAAACCTGGCTGTCTGTATATAGTAGGGAATGAGAGGCTGGAGAGCAGTGCTGGAGAACGGGACCTTGGCTCTCAGTTTATGTTAACTTGAACAGGAGTCAGCAGTGCCCTGGCAGCCAGAAGGGTCAAGAATACCTTGGGAGCATCAGATAAAGCATTGGGAGAGGTTTAGGTTGGATATCAGGAAAATGTTCTTTAGACAGAAGGTGGTTGGGCACTCAAACAAGCTCCCCAGAGAAGTAGTCACAGCCTCAAACCTCACAGAGTTTAAGAAGCATTTGGACAATGCTCTCAGGCACATGGTGTCACTCTTGGGGTTGTCCTGTGCAGGGCCAGGAGTTGGTCTCAATAATCCTGATGGGTCCCTTCGAAGTCAGTATATTCTGTGATTCTATGATCAAGGAAAACTTTTTGTACAAAAGATTGTAGGATTCAATACACACACACACCCCTCATAATATAAGCATCAACTATCACCTAGCATTTTTTTCTTTAATAGAGCAAATTGAATAGATTGACATAAGAACATACTATAGCCTAAAAAACAGCAAAATGCAGGGTAGCAATCTAGCAATGACTACGTATTTTTAGTCAAAAGACAGCTTGCAGGCAGAAATATGTTACTGAGTATTTTTCCAAGTTTATACTCATGGCTTGATTAAATCCAATGAGCCTGGTCAATTAGTTTTAGTTATTCTAGAGAAACCTTAAGTAAAAAATGTTTACTTGCTTTCTTCCTGAGCATAACTTTTTCCCCTGAAAATAGTTCTGTTTGTAAAGAACAGAACATCATTTGTAATAATTAGAAAACGAAAATGATTCCTACATATGTACATTCCAACTTAGAGCCAAAGAAAACATTAACATCTTGGGCCTGGAGTGACTGTTACACTAATAAGGTTCTTCTGTTTAAAGAATAGCACACCAGGGGAGCATAATAGAGCTGTTCAAATGAGTTCATTCAGTTTGGTATTTTCTGAATAAGCCATTTGACAAATCATGTTTTCTCATTCTGAGGACCCATTCAGAATACATACTGCAACCCTGGGGCATTGCCTATTGTTTGAAAGTAAAAACAAACATATGCAAGCAACCCTGAAACAACAGACAATATTTAGCATTGCCATTAATATATGCATTGTCCCCTGAAGCCAAAAGACTTCTACTTTCTGAAATAGGTTTGCTGAGTGTTGCTGCAAAGACTACTTTATATTACCAAAGATGGTATCCTCTTCTTATAAGGAAGAGCACAAAAAAGAAAAAGGCCTCAGCAAAGCTACTAGAACTGTGTGGTTCTCTTACCAGTCTCATTTATACCAGATCTGATGAGTCCTACACCAGCTAAGGAATGAGGAAGATAGAGCAATGACATGTGTCCTTCTCTCTTTTCTGAAAATGGCCAAAGCATGACCATGCTGCAGCAACAGCAGAACAGACAGCTCTGGCACAGCTGCCATAAACATAGGTGTACCTCTGAAGGGAGAGAGCCTGCACCACCCACAGGCCAGACATATCAGCCTCACAATAAACCAAATTTTACTGTTCTCCTTGAGGTTAGGGTTATGCTTAGGGTTAAGATAGAGAAAACTTGAAAGTCCAGAGGTCACGGTCAGTACACAGGAAGAGGTATGTCAAGGGGACCATGGCAATAAAACAACATTGCTCCATCCACACATTACACGGTGAAAATACTCACATGCTGGGTATCTATGCCTAAGAAAACAGTCACTTTTTCTGACAAAATTAGGGAAAGGCTCAAAAAAACCAAAATGCCTTTGAACATATCTCGTTTCCAGAGTATCGGTTACAATTCATTATCTGATTTCAAGATTTCAAGATTTTCTTTCTTTATGGAAAGAAAATTCTTCCTTTGCAGAAAATAAATTAAAGGTTGCAATTTCAAAGAGGAACAATTCGGCAAGCCTTGATCCATTGTTTTCCCTTTGGTGAAAATGATTTTTTCATAGACATGTAGGTTATGGATATCTTCTCCCATCTTTTCATTTGACTCCATTGCCAGATTCTGGGATTTCAGTAAGGTTAATTTCAAGAGGAAAAATTACAAATACTCAGAAAAGGAGATATGATGAAATAAAATGCAATTGAAAAAAAAATCTGGAAATAGTCAACAGGGTAATAGACCAGGATGAAATTAAGGGCTGTGAAAAATACCAAAACTTGCCAAAACTAACCTCACTGAAGTTGTCAAATCAGGAGAAAAAAATAAAAGAGGGAGACAGAAAAGACAGGAGGAAAAGAATTGAATTAAATTACCTGAGTAATCTAAAAAATTTAAAAATTGTCACCAAAGGGAAAACAATAAAAAGACATGGGATGCCATGAAATGCAAGGATATGTACCAAAACAGAAAAGAAAGCATTACACTCAGGAAAGGAGACATGATCAAATAAAATGCAATTGATAAAAATTAAGAAATTTGGAAATTTAGTGAAGACAAGCAAATGGACCGGGATGAAATGAGTTGCAGTGAAAAGGACCAAATCTTACCTAAATTTACCTCACTGAAGTTGCAAAAGCAGGGGACAAAATCAAACAAGATAAGAGAAAACACAAGAGAACAACTGTAAGAAAGGACCAGCCTAATTTGAAAGTAAAAAAAATTAATTTCCTTCCAAGAAAGGAAATGAAATCTTGAGAACAGAAAAGATGGTTCCAACAGTCTGGAAAGGAGATAGGACCAAATAAAATGCAATTGAAAAAAGCCATAAAATTTGGAAATTTAGACTAAAAGTAGATGGATTGGGATGAAATGAGGTGTTTCGAAAAGGTCAAAGAATTTCCAAAATTTATTGTACCAAAATCCCAAATCTAGGAAACAAAGGCAGACAAAATATAGGTGAGGATATTGAGGAAATGACAAGCCTAATTAATAAAATATAAAAATTCTCGCCTAAGTGAAAACAGGTTGCATGGCATGCCATGAAATTTAGGGAAAAATTCCAAAACTTGCCCCAATTAACCTTTACTGAAATCTCAAAATCAGAAGACCATGTCAAACCATATATCTGTGAAGAAATTGTTTTCTTTTTTGTCAAGTAAATTTTCCTGAAATATACAGCTTTGGAAATGAAATCTCATGTTTTTATGAGGATTTTTTTAACAATGTTTTGCTTAATTTCCTGTACTTCATGGCATCTCAAGCCTTTTTATTGCTTTCCCTTAGTTGAAGATTTTTTTTACATTAGACTTTTCATTTTACCTATCTCTTCCATCTTTTTCTTTGACTTTGTTTCCTGATTTTGCAATTTCAGTGATAATAATTTCAGCAAGTTTTGATCCTTTTCACTGCACTTTATTTCATCCCTATCCATTTTCTTCTAGTTCCTCCATTTCAAAATTTTTAAAAATTTTGTAAATTTTATTCTTGTCTTTGTAACACTTCCTTTTCTCTTTGTAACACAAACAGAAAAGCTCCAAATGTCTGTAACAATTTCCTTTCTGTTTTCAAGATTTCATTTCCTTTCCTGAAAGGAAGAGTTCTTGTGACTTCTGAGGATAAATTCTGTAGGGTTTAATTCTTTTCTTTGCCCTTTATGCACTCCATGCCTTTTTATTGTTTTGTTTTACCTTTTTTTCCCCCATTTCTTTTGATGAATTTTGTCTCTTGTCTCTTCTTTTAACTTCAGTCCCAAAGGTTTTATTTGGTATCATTCTGGTAGGTTTTGAAGCGTTTATAACTTTTGGAGTATTTATAAAGGAACACATCACTTCCCAAAGATTGCACCCTCAACAGCTTTGTTCTTGGTGCGATTTATGTTCCAGACAACTGGGCAAGAAGCTGCTTTTGCTGCTGCACATAGTGTTAGGGTTACACTTACAGTTTATGTTGAGAAAACCACAGAGCCTTGAAATCCGTGGACACTGCAACTAGAAAAGGCATGCCAACCCCACCATTGCTCTCTTCACACCTTGGCACCACCCACAAGGTGGAAATTCACCTTGAAAAAAATCTGATTTTTCTCCTCTGCTTAGGGTTAGGCTTGAAAAAGCTACAAAAACCAGGGACATAAGCATACCAAGGGGAGCATGGTACTGCCCCAACATTGCTCCCTCACATCTTCCTTTTGGCACCTCCCTCGTGTCTTGATCTTCAGCCTTGGAAAATGCTGATTTTTCCTGCTCCACTTACAGTTAGGACCCATAACATGTACAATGTCTATTGTAAGTGCAACAAAGACTGACTTTCTCTACTGTTTTCAGAGAGGGATAGTAACACTTCACAGGCTGTTATAACAGACTTTGTAGTTTTGTCTGGTTCTCTTTCTTATTTGCACATCTTACTATTAGCGTTATGGGGACTCAATTCAGCTAAAAGTATTATTATATTATAAATTACTCAGTCACAGCTTGTTTCAAATTACACTCAGCAAACATAACTGCACTACTTCAAGACAATTTAAGCCTTGCTCACTTGGCAGAGATTTTTGAGATTCTAAAAAAAATTTCACATGAATCAAAATATGATCTGTTGATTACAAACAAGGTAGTTAAGTGATTACTCACTATGAACATAGCAAAAAAGCAAAGAAACAAAAAATCATTAGCAGGAACATTTCACTGAAGTTCTAGCAAGAAAGAAAAATACATTCCATCTCTCTGCTTTGTATTATGATATAACTGGATGCTCAAAGGACAAGAAAATAGGTTGTGAAAATGTCCATCATAGCATTGAGTCTGCCCCAAGAGGACAGTAACCAGTTACCATATGGTAGCTATCTGCCAGGCCTGTGTGAAAGTCATGACACCTATGCTATTACAGCACCTTGAGAGATCTTCCAGAAGACACTGTGAAAGACCACAACATTTTTGATTATGCTCTACAGATCTATGGTTAACTAGGCCATAGAAATCATGCCTGAAGTGGTAGAAAAACTGAACAGAATCAGGTGAAAGTAGCTATATTGCATCATGGAAAGCAGGAATAATATTAAAACTGAAGGATTTGTAACCAAACAGAAAAATAAGATGTAGCAGCCTACAAAGCAAAGTAAATTACATTTCTACCAAAGAAGAAACTGCAGATGGTGACAAAGTAGTTAAGAAACTAATATCTTTAGAAACTCAGCTGCTTTTCTGTGTTTTCAATTCCTCGCTTCCAAAAATCAAAATGTAACATTAAAAAAATAGATCTCAAAAGTGCTGTCATAATGGCATGAAACTTAGATATTTATCCAAAACAAACACACATAGGAACTTTGTTTTTTCAGTATTAAGTTGCCAAACAATTGGGCCAAGAAATTAAGGAGAAAGATTCTGAAGACTGTGTCAGCCATGCTGAATGGCTTCAGCTCTAACAGCTACTGCTATTTTTGGTAGACACATAAACATGCCTCGTTTATTACAAAACTTCTTTGAAACTGACCTGCAGATCAGAAACAGACTGGGGCTTCTAGGCACTGGGCCACATTGAATAACATCCCAGCTGGGAAATTACATCTGGGGGACTATTTGTCCCCATGGCCTGTTTTCTCTTCTGTTTTTCTTACAGATGGCTGCAGGTTTTGCAGACCTAATGTGCTTTGTTATGTTAGGTATAAGCCACAACACTCAAGAATAAGCAACAGAGTTACACACCTGAGAAGCATAGTTACACACCTGAGATGAGGTGTGGAAGAAATAATGTTTGTGTACTATTTTCTGATACTACTTGTGTCCTGATACCAAGACTGTCTCTGTTAAGTGACAGGGGACATCTGTAACGGACAGGCAGCATTCCAGGAGAAAAGAAATCAGTGGAAACTATGTGTACTGAAGCTTTAATTTTCTATATATCCCAGTGCAGGACAGAAGTGGTGAGGCAGCAGGCAGGCTGGCTTTTTTGCTCAGAGAGCTTCCAGTCTACATTGATGTGTTTTTGTCAAATCTCCTATTTCTCATGATAAACTACTGTTTCAAACTTCTTCTAGATCACTGATCTGGCTGTTGATCTGGATTTTTTCAGGTACTGAGCAATCCAGCTAGGGATGTTGGACACAGAAATCATGGTACATGCAGCCTGACACTGAACTGACTTTGAAGAAGGCACACACAGTACACCTGATAGAGAATGTGTTGAATGAGCTGCACAGCATGTGCTGCACCAAGTGCCCATTTGCACTGGGTGGGATAGGGCTCAGAGCAACCTGTTCTAGTGGAAGGTGACCCTGCCCATGGCAGGAGAGTTGGAACTGATGACCCCTAAGGTCTCTTCCAATTCAAACCATTCAATGATTCTATGAATCTATTGCTAATGCTTGTTGCCCTTGATCAACTAAAAAAATAATAAAAATAAATGTGGAAATCTTTTCAGAATCTTCTTTTCAATCCATACACAAGTAGAACTCAAACTGACATCAACTAGAGTTTTTCCTTAGTGAGGATTTCAAGATTTCAAGTTCCATGGATTTTAAAGGTCTCTGCTGAGAATACAAGCTACCTGCAGGATGAAATGCTGCGGAATGATATTATTGACTTATCTGCCCGTTAAATCTGCATACAGAATATATTTAGTTAAGAGTTGTTTGCATCTCATTTGAACCATATTTTTTTGTGGAATGTAACCTTTCTTCTTGAAGTTTCTCAATCCCTTTTTAAACCAAACCTTGCCATTTTTCTTCTACACTAGTCATTTCCAGTAAAATTTGCTCAGCACATATAAGTTTTCGTAACTACTTGATAGATTTTGGAATTACACTAGAACAGTTAATTAAATCAGCAACTAGGAAGTCACAGTGTTTATTTCCATAAAAGAGTAAGTACCTCAGAATATTACACTAAAGAATGGAATGCATTTCAAAGCACAGTAATTTCTCTCTTATTGTCTCACTTCATTCACGGCTGAAACAATGTCCAGTAAGTTAATGTCTTTAACTCAGAACATTTATATTACTGTAAAGAAATAGATAATACTACCAATAATATTAAGCTTTAAGAAAGCAGTGCATAGATTTTGATGGGTTCTCTCTTCATGTAGCAAATCATCATAGCTTTTTCATTTCATCTAGGTTCCATGTAAAGCACAGAACTTTTCTTTAACAGAGAAATCCCATCCTTCCAAAGCACAGATACTTCTTCAGCAAAAGTTTTAAATATGTTATTTGCTTGTGCATGACTTCCCTCAATTCTTTCAGCTCATATAATCATGGCTTAAAATATGTGTAGCATTCCTAGTATCAGCCTTGGTATTCTAGTTCTTAACTAGATGATCCTTCTTTTTCCAAGTAATTGCCCACATGTGAAGCTACAACAATGTAGATGTACACCACAGAGTGCTCTCAGACCATCTCTGCCTAAAAAGCCGTAACTTCATCTCTCTTATTTTTCTCTGTGCAAAAATGCTGCTATCAGTGTCCTTCATAAAGTTGTGCAGGTGCAAAGAAAACCCTTGCATGGTGCAAGGGAAACCTTTGCGAGAAATATTTTTAGTTTGGAGTTTAATGTAGGTCTGCTTGGCTCATCAAGATGGGGAGGAAGAGTGACAGTAACAAGATTGATTTTTATGTATACATGCATAGAATCTTGCATAAAGAAAAAGGGTGAATAAAAATTCTGGGTTTATATTACTTAGGTTTGGATAGGTTTAACATCTACTGTGCATTCACAGAAATAACAGTGTGACTTCCAATTCAGTGAATCAGAATCAATATTATCTCTGAGCACTGACGTGCCTTGTCCTCGCTCTACTCTATCCTTACCATTTCAGCATTTCATGCCATTAACTGTGACACATATGAACAGTATTTGAATAATTTGCAGGCAAATTAAATGAGGACTCTTCAATAACCTTTCTTTGCAGTACTAGAACCTGCTAACCTGCTCTCTCTAAAGATTATAATTTGCTTTGGTATTCTATGATCTTGTGCACGAAAGTCTAAACCTGAAATGAGGCAGAGCAGTGCAACAGCTCAGCATTCCTGTGGGTATAGATGCACCATCAACATCATGTGCACATAATCCACCCACCTACCCTTTTTCATTCCGAGAGTGCCTGTTTCCTCACACAGTTATTACTCCCACATGAGTTTGTCCTTCCTCTTCCAGCTTCAATCATAATACTAGCTGATTTCTGGACAGACTAAAAACAACAGCTGCTTCCCTCTGGGCATTAAATACCATTTAGTATGTTTTTTCCCCTTTAGCAAAAAACTAAATCTAATAGTGGTAAAAATAACCCAAAACAGTCAGACTTTTATAGGAGTGAAATGGAAATCTTTACTGCTCTTAAAGGCTTCTAAGACACAGCACATTCTTGCACATTGGAAACTTTCTTTGGTGGTGAAATTCTGAATGAATGTATCAGTTTAATTACACTGAAAATAGAAGTTGCAGTTCCCCAACTCACTCTTGGATTAATGTAGTAGCAGTTGGGTCTTTTTTGTTATTTAATGCTTTACAGTTTGTTCAGATGTAGAGCAATCCTTACTGTTAGAGTACTTTGACACAGAATGTTTGCAGTAATAGTGTAAAACCACCTTGTCCATAGCAGCACCCTAGGAAAAAAACAAACCCTCCTGCTAGCCCTGATAAGGGGAGAAGTTTTTATTTCAGATGTTTTCTCTTTGCTTCTCACCATGCATTTATTGACAATAAATTAAACTAATTTTACTGACTTCAATCTGTTTCACTAAATAGTTGTTAAGCCATGTCCTCATCTTTATCTCAACCCACAACCTTTTTCTTCCTACTTCTCCACCCTATTCCTTTGAGGAAGGGATGTGAGGAAGCTGCTGGATAGTCAGCTGAGGTTGACTCACCACACTGTGCTAGGCACAATCACTCAAATTTTTGCAATGAGAAATTTTCTTCACTATTCTGAAATCAAATCTTAGGCTTCAGCATCAAATTTCCTTCACTGTTTTCTTCAGTAATACCAAAAGGATCTACAGTTCTTGTTAGACTCTAACTCTGAAAATAATACATTACAAAAACACATGCAGTCATACAGCACTTTTTTCCCCAAGAAAAGAAACTTTTTTTTTTTTTTTAGCTAGCAAAATATACACTTTGAAAGTTCTTAATGTTGGACTAGAAAGGCAAAAATGTACTTTGTGTCAGTGCTGGCCCACTTTCCACTTCTCCTACGCTGGTTACAGAGTTCTCATTATTTCCTGACCTCTCAGTTATT
Source organism: Setophaga petechia (assembly GCA_024362935.1). NCBI lineage: Eukaryota > Metazoa > Chordata > Aves > Passeriformes > Parulidae > Setophaga > Setophaga petechia. The sequence goes on from JANCRA010000002.1 coordinate 57,681,881, forward strand.
TTTTTCCAGTTTCACTCATGTTGGTTTTTTGTATTTGTCTGTTAAAACCCAGTCATTGGGTACATTCTCCAGCCATATGTAAACAATTCTGAATAGTTCACTCAAGCAAATCCAGGCATGTCTACATGTTCAAAATCTATACAATTTCTCTGCTTTTTTATGGTGTATTTATGCAATAACTTGCAAAAAGAATTGCCCCTCAATGCTTGCACTAAAGCCCTCGGCTCCTTTATTTGTGCCTATACAGTTTAGTGTCATAATGCAGCAAATAGTGCCCCTAAAATTACCCTGACTTAGAAATACTTCCCTCTTCTTTCTTTTTTTTCCCAAGTATCAGAAAACGACAATTTTCATCCTCAATAAAAGTCATCCTCGTATTCTAGGAAGTCATTGTGAAAAGTAAGCATAATGATAAATCTAGGACATATTATTTTTCATTAAAAAAATATAAATCCTTGTACTACTATTAAACATAAAAGGAGACAGAATCCAGGACTAAGTGGTATACTAGCAAAGAGGCATGCTGGTCACAATGTCTCATTTCTGATATTATAGTTATTCCACACTTGAAATCCACTTTACATCTAGACAGGGTTTTCCTTAATCTTTTGTGCAAGCAGTACATCTGCAAAAGCCTACCAAGAAATTCCTACCACAAATTTCTTTTTACAGCCCTAATTTCCTGATGTTTTTGAAATGCTGGCGTAATTCAGAAGGGGTTGGAGTATTGTGTGTACTTTTCACTGCAAAACACTTATATTTCCAAAGTCAGAATGAAAGAGTATTTCCGACATAAAAGTTACAGCCAGATGCTGCTGTCACTATCTCAAAATATAATCAGACTGCATGAAATGGATTTTTATGGCCTCTGTGGTTTTTAGCTTCATACTATTAAGAGTAGCTTAGAAATAATGGAAACTGATATTGATGGGATCTGTTCTTGATTGTACACAACAAGGCAGCCAGGAATGCTTAAAGAAACCAAAACAACAATAAAAGTAAATGAAAGATCTAGTTGTAGGCTCCAGATGACTCTTATTTCTCATACCACATTTTAAGTAAAAATTTGGAAGGTCAGGAAACTTAGCATCTTTAATGATCCTTTGAGCGTGACTTCTATGATGAAACAAATTTAATTGAAAAAAAATGTTTTAGGTTGTTAAATTGTATAAGGTACAGTAATTGAACTGACTAAGCTGAACTGGATACAAAATTTGAATGCTTCTTAGGAGGTGCTTACAGTTAAATACATTAACAATTATGTAAGTTCTAAACAAAGCTGGACAGGATGAAAGGACAGATGAATAAAATAAAATATTTATATTAGCCAGAGTGCAAATTTTCACATGTTACAGAGTATTACACAGAAAGAATTGAAGAAAAGAATTTACAGTATGATCACTTTTAAGCCTCAGACATCAGTGCATAAAAACCATCCACAAAGTAGTTACATCTGCATAATCTGCATCAATCAGGATATAGATAGTTATAAATTGATACAACATAGAAATAATTTCTTCCTTATACAATAGAACTAGAGTAAAAACTGAATGAAAATACATTTTTCCCATTTTGCTACCAAAATAAAAAGAGAGTAAGGAAATTAATTTTCAAGTTGAAAATGCTTCTCTTGTAGCTACACTTATATACCAAAATAAGACAAAATGTGCTTTGTGCAATTTTTTTTAGAACTTTTGAGACATTTCTACCTTGATTCTTAAGGGATATTTTCAGCATTCATGTGGTCTACAACCCATTATAATTTCCTACAGGAGGCATGTAAGCATTGTCAAGCTCAGTGCAGCACTACTGATTTGTTACATGGCTGCTTGCTTTGTTCAAGGCATCAGTTTGGTTTTTTAGTTTACATATACTGTTGTTGTATCACTCATGTTTCCCTGATATATTTCACTGTTTCAATGTTAACACTGGAGAACTTAACCAAAAGCAAGTTTTAAACAAGTTTTAAACAGATGTTTTTAATTGCAGCTAAATCCATACTCTACTGCACTACAGCTATCTGAAGTTTTGCCTTACTGAGGAAAAACACATAGCAATTCAGTCCAAACCAAGGGTTTCTTCTAGATTTTGCAGCAATCCATGGAAACAGTGTCTTGAGAGATGATGTCTACATTGCATTGTTACCTTATTTCTGAGAGATTCAAATCTCAAGGGACTTAGAGATCACACAAACCTTGTCCTACCATGACGTTGCAAGTGGTACCTTCAGGACTGGCCTGTGTCCCACTGCATCTTTTACTGTCTCCCATGTCCTCCAAACATTTGTCTCCCTCAGGAAAAAGGTCTTAGGGTGGCAGCTAGGCTCCTGTCTTCAAGCAGCACAGTTGCAATCCCAGATACTGAGAAAGATGTACTTGTATGTAGCTGCTTATGGCTGTGTTCACTGTTCCTGCTCTAAAATGAATTTCAACTTCCATAAGAGAAAGAAGCTTGGCAGTCAGGGCTGACTTTTGGTTACACCTTATTTAGGCTAAGGAATTTCTTGGGTGTAACATAGCTGGGCAAATCTAAGAGACAGAAGGAATGCAGGACAACGTGGACTTCAAGATGGCAGCAGAGGGAAAAGAGCCTTCCATGGTATGTTTAACTTGTTTTTCCAAGTTTGCCACAGTAAAAAGCCTATTTGGCAAGAGTTAAGTGAGTTTATATGGGCACTGGAGAAACCCATAGTTGCAAGGTAGATACTGAAATTCTTCTCACATGGGTCAGTGTATGAATATCTATGCACAGGTTCTGTACTGACATTTATGTTTTGGCTAGCCTGACAGAGGGAAATGAACCTACTGAAAGAAGACAGGTGAATTCTAGTCTCATGTCTTACAGAAATAAACAAGTGTTCAGAAAACTCTGTCAGGAACGCTCAGCACCTGATGTGTCTGCTTCTGGATCTATTCCAAACATCAGTTGTGCTGTGGTTTGAAAACACTTTGCCAACATGGCTGAGGCTTTCTGCATACCTGACATAATTTAAATATACTGCATAATATCTCTGAGGGACTTGTGGCGAACCCAAAGGTGACTGGGAGGGGAATCTGGCAATAATTATCACTCATGACCACAGAGAATATAATCATGGCTATGGTGCAAGTACAGAGCACTTGGCAGCTGTGTTGTGAGATATTTGTCCTTTCCCAGAAGTCAACTGCTATTCTAAGACATGAAGTGATGATAATAACTTCAATGTCCATGTCTCTTTTGGTGCCACCCAAAGAAGGAGTAGATAGAAAATAAGAGCAAGATCTACACTACTTGCCCTGGATGCCAGATTACCTTTCAATCTGGTCCCTCACATTCTGCATCTGAAAGGTTGAAGAGACATGGCTCACCTGAACATGCAAAATGGAGGACATGGACCTGGTCTCCAAGAACTTCAGGGACAGAAAAAAACTGTTTAACAACTGGCAAATCCTGGACAGCCTCCAGGATTGGAGTCAATTGAGTGATTTGGAATCAACAGAACTCCAAAATCATCTAGGAACACACCAAAGGCTGCTAAGAGGATCAAATAAGACCTGCCTTGGGGTTGAATATATCTATGGGTGGTTTTTGACATTGAAAAATCTGAAATTGGATCCCAATCATAGACTATTGGAGCCTTAGAAGAAAAAAAAATGAAACTCCCTACCAAACTGAGGCACTCCTCAAAATTGCACTAATTAATCTGTACAAAGTGTAGAGTGCTAATTTTTTATCAGAAGTCATGTAAATTTATGCATAAATACGATCCTTAATCCTTAATTATGATAGATATGAATTTTTCAAATTATGATTTTGGATCCTTTTATTCCAAAAAAAAAAATTAAAAATTCCAAGCTAATACCTTAACTTCTCTTTTTTGATAAATTTCAGACATCCTGTCAAATAAAGAAGGGAACTGGTTTTTACATTACAGTATTTGAAATAATCAAACTTACATAAAATTATTACTGCTATCATCAGCTTAGAACCTGATGTTTACCTTATTGGAAGTCTTAGCAATGCATTGACTTTTTTCTTTTAGAAACTAGAATCTCCTCCCATATATTTGAATTCTGTGATTTCATTAGCTAAAGGGAAAATGAAGTTAAAATGTACTCACTTATTTTATTTCTTACTTCATTTAATTTCTCACCAAGGCATTTAGCTTCATCAAACCTGTCAATGCAAACATAATGATACAGAATTATTCTAAAGAAAAAAATAGTTCCAGAAACTTGTAACAATAAAATACAGAATTACTCAGTATTAGTTTTTCATTTGTAAGTAGAATTAACTGGAAACAATTTTCCATTAGGAGAGATTGTCCGGTGTAAGAGAAACTATCTAGAAGAGTCTTGATCTAGACAAAGAAACTGAAGAAATCCCCAAATTGTACTTCTGTCCAACTCAAAAAATATCAAAACAGAGTAAACAAATATAGCTTCTCCCTACAAAGGTGGGATGTGAAAAGTTTCCCCTTCTCAATTAGTCCGTTTCTTCATAAGACTGAAACAAATTAGAATTTCAAGCTCCTACTTGTGTATCTGCTCACAAACATATGCTTTCAAGGCTAAATGGCTGAAGCTGGAGGGTTTCTGGACACTTACTCTTTCTTGCAAAAAAAGGTGGACGCCATTAAAGCTTCTGTTAGATTTTAGGAAAGCTTTTTCTACTGGGGTTAACTTAAAGCCCCAAGCAGGCACTAAGGATTGCATTAATATCAAAGGAAAGAAACCCTGAAATATCTCTCCCCTTCTTTCTCTCAGGTTCCATAATAATTTAATCAATTATTATTACTTATTAATTCCTGAGACAGGTCTCATGTTGGCTGTTGACTCTGATTCATGTTCACAGAGAGATGTATCTGGAAAAGCTGAAGCCAGATATTTATCCAGCCTTTATTCGCAGGTTACTGCCAATAGTTGAATAGGTTGTGCATCTGTTGTTCAAACACTATGGTTTATAAACCAGTACAATAACATAAACTGAAATTTGGCATGAATTTATGATATTTCATCAGATTGCATCTGTGACTATGAATCCTTGTCAAACAAAATAAGTCAGGTAAATACACAAGACTTGACTCTAATATTGAATGGGAGAAAGTTATTTTCAATACTTTAATAAAAAAAAAGGGTGACATTATCTAGCATTAAGCCGACATGCATAGTGATGACTGAACAATTATATTGTTAGCTGAAAAAACTTCATGTATATCTTACATGGAAACCACTCAACAGAAAAGGCTGAAATTGCCAAATCATGGTTTCTATTACCTACAAGATAAATACTCCACGATGAAACCCCAGAGTGAATTTGGCCACTAATTTTAGTGGAAAAAGCACTTTTGGCAAAGATTTCACTCTTTGAATGCAAGTGCCAGTAATTAAAATACAAACAGTTTGGAAAACAAATCTCTAACTCATCATGTAAACTAAGACAAACTCAGAGGCTGTCTAATGAGAGAGACATTCAGTGAATTAAATGAGTATTCACTTGTTTTTAATTATTAGAAATTACAACAACAAGTGACCCAAGTGAAACTCATCCTTTCCATGAAACTTGCCCATAGGTACTGAAAAAAACAAGTTAACTGTTAACCAGATAAAAAACAGAAAGCTAGGAATGAAGAAAATGGGATAAAAACAATGGAGAACAACAAAAAGCAAACTAGATTTACATCTCATCTATAAGCTCAGTAGAATTTTACTACTGGAAATATTGTCTAAGATGGGATTTAGAGGCTTTATAAAGTATGCATTACACTGGAGTGGCACAACTGGAAAGATTTCTTGGTAGAATATTTCACCAGAAAATGGGATGCATTTTTCTCCTCTTCAGAGAAACAATCCTATGAGAACATGATTGCATTAAGAAATAGGAAATTATCAACTTCTCTGGAAGTCAGGTATAGAAAGTTCAAATTGCAGAAATCTGATTCTGTCCAGGTATCAACACAGGGTAGTTTCTTTTAAGCAAGGAAGCAGTTATTAATGCATGGAAGGAAAATGAAAAAGAATTGCTGTAAAGCTGTAGAAGATCACATTTGCTATCTTACAAAGGCACTTCCCGTAGGCAACTTGAATTGAAGGTAAATTGACTCATTTTTGTTTCACTTAAATTATCTGTCACTATATCAGTTTTGCCACTTTTTGAATTCAGAGACATTACTGAGTTACAGTATAAGCTACTACACCTGAAAGAGCTCTGAAGTAGTAGGTGAAAAAGTTTCTTCAAAAGCAATTTTTTTGTTAAATATATATTTAACAAAAAAAAAATGCTTTTCAGTATTTAATTAGTTGACTGCCTTTGATCATTTTTACACCAGTAGTTACAGAAAAAATACATCTATATTTTTATAGGTATGGCTATGCACAGTCACATCTATATGAATAATTTCACAGCCCAGGCAACAGTTGTGACCTTCACAGTGAAACTTTCAAGGCTCGCTGACAGTTCACCATTCAATTACTATAAGAATGATATAATGCACACTTGATGTCTTACTGAGATGAGCCAGGGGCTCCTGAGGCAGTAGGAGCCAACAGAGGAACACCAAGGAAATACTACAAAGGAATTAAGGTGTGTTCTAAGAAGATGGAGTGGCCAATAGCTAAGGTGCCTTTCTACCAATGCATGCTGCATGGACAACAGGCAGAAGATGCTGGAAGTCACCAGACTGGTAGAAAACTGTGATCTAGTTGCCATTACTGAAACTTGGTAGGGCAAATCCCATAACATGAGTTTGCCTACCAGTGGCTACAGATTGTCTGAAGAGACATGTAAGGAGAAAGGGTGTTCTCTAAACCAAGAGGCAGACTGAGTGTGAAGAGCTGTCTCTGAACAACAGTTATCTGAGCAGGCTGAGAGCTGATGGTAGGAGTCAAAGACTGAGGCAACAAAGGGAACTGAGTGGTTGGCATCTGCTACAGGATGCCTGATCAAGGTGGGGCTATTTATGAGGCCCTCATGCTTCAGCTGACAGAGGCATTGTGCTTACTGGCTTTTGTACCCCTGGAAGACTTCAAGCAAGTCAGCATTTGCTGAAAAAGTAGCATGGCAAGCAGTAGGGAATCAAAGAGACTCCTGGACTGCATGGAGGATAAGTTCTTAATCAAGGTAATAGACAGCCTTACCAGAGGGATAGGATGGCCTGTTGGTCACCAAAGTAATGAGCTAATTGGAGACATCAAGATTGGAGGCTGCTGTGGTCATGCGTTGGTGGAGTTCACAGTCCAGAGGGATATGGTTCATGGGAAGAGTATAGTTACACTCCCAAGCAAATTTCCCTCACTTTAGGAAAGCAAACTTAAAGCTCTTAGTCAATAAGACCCCCTGGAAATCTGCCTACAGGGACAAAGGCATAGAACAAAGCTAGTAGGTCTTTTAGAATGTTTTCCATGAAGTGCAAAACCTCAAAACCCCCAGGAGCAAGAAATCAAGCAAGAAAGACAAGAGACCAGCATGACTGAGTTGAGATCTGCAAATCAATCTAAAGTAAAGCAAACAGGAAATGCACAGGCTGTAGAAGCACAGATAGTTAACCTAGGAAGAATACAGTGATGCTGCCTGAGTAGGGAATTGGGCAGAATGGTTTAGGAATGGCATTTTCTGATTTAGGAGTCCCACTAAAAAAAATACACTTCCACTTAATCCCTGTCCAATTGGAAGCAGAAAAGGCAGAGGTTATCATTTGAGATAAAAACTATTTACTAGAAACAGCAATGAAATAAGAAAATTAATAACAAGAAGAACAATATTCATAACAAAAGTGTGCAAAAGAGAAAGTTTGGAGCTTGATCCAACCACAGCAATGCCATTCAAAGCGTTCCCTTCAGTTGGGACCAGTGTTACCCCACCATGCTGTCTGCCACACTTCCCCCAAGGGAAAAGGAATGCTCTTTTCTGAAATGAGAGAGGGTTAGGGTTAGGTTATCCTTTTCTTCTGCCCCTGGCCATGACATAGCATGGTATTGAATGACAATTGGGTCATGGCTCCAGGCCCTGCTCCCTCATGGCTACTACAAAAAATTAACCCTGTCCTTAGCCAAAATAAGTTCCACTCTCATCGCCTGAGCTAGGACCAAAGCCCCTTTGCAGTGAGTGAGCCAACAAGTGAACTGCTTGACTCCCTGCACTTACCACACACAGTCAGACAACATTTCCTTACTGGTTCAACCCTGAGTTTCCCATAGCAGAGTCTCAGAGGTCTGGGTCCTTAAAATAATTTAATCATGATGCAACAGCAGGATTACAGCTTAAGCTGGTGCCTCTGAGGAGGGACCCTGAAGAGGGAAAAAAGTCTAGGGAAACCCTAGATTTTTTTACCCACAGTCTAAAAGCATGAAAGTCTCTGCCCTCCATCCTGAGGCACGGGCTCCTACGGTGTCTCTAAGTGTCTGTCCACCTGGTTGCAACCACCAGGCCCCTGTGTCCTTTGTTATGCAAAGGGTCAGTGCCAGCTCAAGGACTGACCCTTGAACTGGCTTCGTGTCAGGACCCAGGACATCCCTCTGGCTGTCCTGAGCAGCCAAGACCCTTGCCAGGGGTCTCAGAGACCCTGGCACAGAGCCCAAAATGCCCCTGTGGGTTTGATTATGACCCGTGGAGCAAGTCACCAACCTTCTATGAAGATCAGTAAGCCACAACAGTTTAAGTGGAATATTAGTGAAGTTATCACAGGGTGGAAAAGTAAATTTTACGGTTTTGGTATGGGGGTTCAAGAGGCAAGATGGAGGGAACTGGGTGTGTCCAGCCTTTCTCCTTCTTCTTCTTGGCCTCCATCTTCTGTGGTGATGCTGGCACTTGGGGATTGGTCTGTGGTGAAGGTGCACTTGTTAACAAGGGTGAAAGGTATTGGGGATAAAAAGTAAATATGAGATGTACGTAGCTTTTATTATAAAAAGACACGACCGCCCCGTGGGTGGTCAGAGTGCCCTTGGCTGCCTTGCTGGTCAGATCCCGGCTGGCAGAGAGGAAAACTTTGTAAGATAAGAAATAATAAACAATCTGAAGACTGAAATGTCGAGGAGTCCAGACTCGTCCTTTGAACCACGGGCTGCCCCGAACCGTTCTGCGCGTGTCCGAGCAGAGATAACAGCCGGATCGGACAGCCTCCGGCTCCTGCCAACCAGAGCTCAAAGTGCAGCTGTGCCCCAAGCTGCCAGCACTCCATCTATTCAACACCACTGTGTCCAGTTCTGGAGCACAGGAAAGACATAGATGTGTTAAAGTGGGTCCAGAGCAGAGTTCCAAAAATCATCAGAGGGCTGGAACACCTCTCTTAGGAAGACAGACTGAGACAGCTGGAGTAGTTCAGCCTGGAGAAGAGGAGGCTGCAGGATGACCTTACTACAGCATTTCAATATTTCAAGGGAGACTATAAGAAAGATGGGGACAAATGTTTTAGCAGGGGCTGTTGTGATGGGACAAGGTGTAGTGTTTTAGGCTAGATTTAGACTAGGTCTAAGAGAGAAATCTTTTACAATGAGAGGGCTAAAACACTGGAACAGATTGTCCAGAGAAATGGTGGATGTCCCATCCCTAGAAACATTCAAAGTCAATCTTGACTTTGCTCTGAGCAACCTGATCTAGTTGAATATATCCCTGCTTATTGCAGCAGGATTTGACTAGATGACTGTTAAAGATTCCTTCCAACTCAGTCTATTCTCTGACTCTATGATAATTAGCAAACCAAGAGAATCTACTCAAAATGCCCAAAGGAAAAAATAAGACGGCTAAAAATAAGTAATTTGTGAACCAAACACTGTTTGTGGTATGACAGAAGTGGTTATGCAACTATAAACAAAATTATTAACAAGAGAAGCCTACATATAAAGGGAAGCTATGGTAACCTTTAAACATGTGGTGTCCACACTCTTCCTGTGCAATTTGAACACTGGCTGGGTAACAGAGCTTTTGTGTAACTAGCAATTGAGAGGCTGCATTCCAAATTACAGACTGGATTTCATACAAATCCATTCTAATGAACTCGGTAAACTTGGAGCTAAGCATCTTTGCTAAAAATGACTGCAAATGGCAGGGGAAACTGCCTGTTTCAAAGTATCAAAATTCACATTAGCACTGATTTCAGCAATCAGCTGATGCCTATTAGACAGGGGTTACACAAGGCATTAGTATGAATCTTTGTCCTTTAAGGAAAGCAAATCTGTCATAGAACTTAGTAGATTCTGCTCATCTCTATTATATATTCTGAAACCAGAAGGAAATACTGGTTTGCTTCATAGTAATAACATACAGAAAAATATGGAAGAATTGTTATTGACTAGAGGAAGGGCAGAGCATGGCTCAGAACCGTATTGTTCTCATGGTCATGCTGTAACTATTAAGTGTTCTATTGAATAGCAACACCAGAAATGACTGCAGTATAATCTTTTATGCAGTGATGAAACAGTGCTGTGGCATGATCTGATAAATTGATCAGAAGAAAGGCATTGCTAGATATCCAGTTTATATGGATAAATACTTACATACATCTAATATCTTAGCAATTTGTTTTCAATTTGTGGCTGAGGTATAGATCCAGATAAAAAGTTAATCAGTTCAGAAAAGTGATAAATAGCAGGAACTTAAGTCACAAAGATGTGGAGATAATTTCAATTTTACTGAAATAAATCAGTATAAGATTTGGTGTGCCTGGAAAAATGTCTTCCATGCCTGTGAAGTAGAAAATTGTGTTAAAGAAAACAGAAGAAAGCAGAAGAAACCTGGAGAAGGAGAAAACATCAGAACAAAAAAACTCCACAAAAACCAAACCAAATGACAATGTCCTACAATCAAACAAGCACTTCCCTGAACCAAATAGAAGAAAACAAGCAAAATAGCCCCAAGCAACTCTTAGGGGAAACATGTAGGTTACAAATACAGATTGAGAGATTCGCTTTTGCATCTGCAATCTCAAAACCATGCATTTCTTTTGCAGTACTAGGAGGGTTAACGCTTGAAAAGCTGACAGTGAAGCAGTACTGTTATCTCATCAACACAGACAAGTGTTGGTGGCTTAATTTGTGAGGTTTAAAATCTGTATGAAAACCCATGTTTTCAATGTTTTGCCATTATCACTATTTTCACCAGACATATGAAGTGTTTTGCCAACATTAAAAACAAATGTGGAGGACAAAAGTATTATTTCTGTTTGTGAATGCAAAACTGGCAGAAAGAAGCTAAAATCATTTGGCAAACAGGTTAGGGACACCAGACATGCATATGTTAAGCATCTCCTAGCTTACTATCCAATTCAGTGCTGAAGTCAGTAAAGCATTTTTGACAATGGAAATTGGAGTAATTGATTCAGTCCCATGGATTTTACATCCCCTAGATAATTCTTGATCATGAATGCCATTGCCACATTGCTTCAACATGGCTGTGAAGATGAATAAAAACAGTGGAAATATGTACTAAGATTCCTCATGCTATTTTAATTTCTATCCAGACTTCTCTTTTATCACTACTCAATGCCTTCTGATTATGAAATGTCTTAAGTAAGAAAAGGTGAAGGGCCTGTAACGAGTCCTCAACAGAAGCCTGGGATATCTGGTGTAAAATTATGTGTTCCTGCTCAGACTGCCAATGAACCCTCAGATGTCTTCCCCCAGCTGTATTTTCTGATGACACCCACCTCTGCCTCAGAAGCTGTTTGTTGTCCTCAATGGTTATACTGTCAGCGTGGTCCTGCTTGAAAATTTCAAAAGCTTCCTGACATCCAAGTGACATATTTCCTCCTGGACCAAGGCAAAAAAAAAAAACAACTTCTTCAAAGTCATCAAAAAACAGAGATTTTGCACTTATTTAAATCCTTTTTTAGATAAACTCAGCAATTCAGCCCAGGGGTCTTAAAGCAAAGAGAAGATTAACTTTGATTTTCCACTGATTAGAAAGCATTCTTGACAAAAGATTTTCTATTATCTATGTGAAAAATTATATTTCACATCACTTCTCTAAAGTCTCAATGCTTGAGGTATATCATTCCTCAAGATAATTTTAAATGTTCATAAGTAAAATTGAACTTCAAAAATTTAAAATATGTGAAATATTCTTAAGTGCGTGCCAGAGGTATTTTCACAACAGCACAAAGCAGTTTGCTTCTGTATTTCTTCCATCTGTTTCCCATTGGGCCCTAAGTATACCTCGAATATTTTCAATATTCTTGGAAGAAAAAAATAAGGCTTCTTTAATAATGCATTAGCAAATACTTTTCCATACCCTTTTAGGTAAAGCAAGAATTCTACATACAGAAATGGTTGGTGACTTTTTACGTATACAACATGGTGCTTGTTTCCTTTTGTGCACAACAATGTCAAGACTTGGCATTCAAATCTTTTAAAATCATTAGAGAAAAATATTACAGTCTGTATTATTTTCAGTTCTTACTGCTGGATGATCTATATATCCAAGTACGATACATTGTATCTGTATTAGTATTAACAAGAACATTCAAAGGCTTAAGGAGAATGAGAGCTTATGCCAGAATCTGTGTTATCACCAGTACATATATGTCAATAAATTAGCAAGAAGAAAGGATGAGACTTGCACTTAAATAAACTACGGGCGTGAAGACAGTTCAGGAACAGAAAGGAAGAGGACTCTAACACTCAAACTTTGTGAAGAATGCAAAATAGCGCCACCTTTAATTCAACTTCCAGGTTGCAACTTAAACCTCCGAAATAATATTCCTTAAATTGGAATTTGATTTTCTTTTGATTTTCCCCCTCAAGTCTTTCTTTTGTCCTACCCAGAAGTCTGCCTTCCTCCCTCACAGCTACCCAAGACCCCCAAATCCATTTTGAACAAGAGCTGTAGAACTCCCTCAGATTTCTGCTGTGCAAGAGTTTTCTCTATGTTTAATGCCAATGGACCAGCATTACCAGTAACATATGCACATATACCAGTTCTTTTCCAGGCCCCCTGCTTTGTAATTTTGGTGTAAGGTTTTTCTTCTTCTCCAGGTTTCTGCAGTTTCTCCTGCTTTTTTTAACAAATTTTTCTTATTTCATGGGCATGAAATACCTTGTTTTTGGGGTCAGCATCACCAAGTCTTATACTCATTTACATCAGTGAAGCTGAGGCAAGAAATAAGCAAAACATGCCTAAACAGGCTGGGATGTGCAATACTGGGATGTTACCCTTTACTGATCCATAAACTGCATTTTAAAGTAATTCTAAATATATTCTGGTGCACCTCATCATATGTATATCAGGATAAGTTCCCATTGACTGTAGCAAGATTTCTGTGATATAAGATACTGTTTATAGAGAAGGCTGGTAGCAAACAGTAGGACTCAGGGTTCAATGATCAGTAAAAGTGTAAAAAGATTTCTTTAAAATACAGAGAAAATTTTACCCCTTTTCTGTCAAAAGAATCAGGACATCTGTAACTAATTCAAAAATTTTGAGTTGAAAATAGAACCACCGGGAATGTCTGAATGGCAAAGCATGCAGAAGTGCTCCACCCTTTCTGTATATGAAAATCAAGGAAAGATAGAGTACACTATTTACTGCTATGTGATCCAAAAGAGCAAGAGAATTCATGAAAATATTTTTTCTCTGAGGTGATGACCTGAGAGTGTAATGTTCATGTTTCATGCTTGCCTTGTAGAAAAACAGGCAGCTTTGTGAGCAGAATTTTATAGTACATTCATCTCATCTCTAGCACTAATTTTAACATGCAGCCTGAATTGACCCCCTAGAATTGCTTTTGTAGCAGAAAAAGCTTGTATTAAGTGCAGAAAGCCTGGAAAAAATTCATGATCAAGCCTAAGATAAACAATGACATGCCCTTACTCATACATAACACTGCAATGTAAAGTATTTAACTCTTCTGGCCATGTGCTGCCTTTGACAGTACAAATAAAAACAGTAAAGTAAGTTCAGAAAACAAAACTATTACAGTGATTATTGCTACTGCCTGGCAGAAATGCATCAACCAAAATTAAAGGTAACCTGATAATAATTTTCCAGCACTAGCTTGAAAAGGCATCAGATTTGTACAGCCAAACAAAGCACACAAAAATAGAACCCCAGAACACTTTGGAAGGCGAAATTTTCTGGTTTACGTTGTTCATTTTAAGAAAATACAGAAACATATGAAGTAGTAAACAAACCCATTCTGAAAATGGTATAAATTGAATGAAAATTAGAAAGAACCATTGAAATTGTATTTCAGTATAATATGAGCATACATCAGTTACAGAATAATGTTGCAGCCTATGGGTAATGGCAGTGACATTTGTGGAGAAAATCAGGGAAGACAATAATATTAATAACAGTAAAAAGACTGCAAGAGACATTGAAAGCTTGATGGAGTAGTTGTGTTTTCATTCTGCTCAGTAGTAAGGCTTATTTCTTTTCCGTGGTTGACATGGTATCTTCAATCATGATATTTACATTTCCTTAAATAATCTGTAATTTCATAAAATAGCCTCACCTTCTTTTGAATGACCTCCGAGTGCCATGGTGCATTAACATTACAGGCATGCTGTTTTTCCTGAGCTTAATTCTAACAAATAAGCTCTATGTTATTTTAAACAAGGTGTTATTTGATTTGTTTTTCTCTAGCTTGGAAATCGAAATCTACGTACAACAATGCCTACATTATATAAACAAGAACAGAATTAAGAGAAGAAACCAATGATAAGGACAAAGTTTTGGCAGGATGGTGGAATAGTTCAGCTAAAACTTCTGGAGAAAACAATTTATTTCACTCAAAGAGCCAAAAAAATCCTCTTCTCATTCTTAATTACCATGGCATAATGTTACAAAATAAATATTTGAAAATTCTTATCTAAGGAAGAACTATCATATCCTACAGGATGAGAACCAGGAAACACATGTCATCAAGTCATTACAATGTGACCTGGAATAGTCATTACCATAAAAATAATTCAGGTCATTGGAAAAAGCATAAAATTTTCTTTCAATCACATTCATGAAACCCCAGTTGACAGGATTGCATAAAAAAGAGATAAAGTTTGTATCAACCTAATTTTAATGATACCTTTCCTGTTAGATTGTGTAACTTGGCTTGAATACTAAAACACAAATATGCTCAACTCGCACAATGAAAAATTTGCAGCAAACTCATCATCATTTATAGCAATTTCACATAGCTGAAATTTTTGGTAAAATTCAGGTTCAATCCACATCGTGAATTTTTGTGTTTAGGAATGTTCTCATTGAAGGTCTGATTTCAGTCTGTTCTCTGACCCAGTGAACTCTCTCAACTTTCATATTAAGCAAAAAAATTTGGTTCAATAAACTCCTCTGCTGAAATGTGCAAATTACATCTGTCCCACTGAATTTCCCTAAGTCAGCAGGGTGGCAGTGATTTCTCCCAAGCTCTGAACTAGAACAAGATCTGACATGAACAAGAAATAGAAAGGTTCTTGTGGTATTGATAATGGGCTAAACTCTCAAAACCAGTAATTATTCAAAATACAGTTAGCAAAAACATAATGAGGCTTTCGAATGCTGTTGATTACTTTTTAAGGTGAGAAAAGACAAAAGGGATTTAAGGACTCAGTTGTATGTCTATAGGAGGTAGAAGCCTGCATATCAGTCAAGACCCTGGCAGACATTGTGCATGCTATTCTATCCCTAACTAATTTAGAGATTTTAAGCATTTATCCTGTGCTGTTTCATACAAAATGTTATTTACAGCCATCCTAAACACCAAATGTTAATTTTAAAGGAATATGTAGGGTAGGTGTTTGGTGCCCCATTGTGGCGCTGGGTCTTCAACTGCCAACAAAGAAATTATTTGGATGAATGCTATTTTTAAATTAAATAGTATGAACTGGAATTATTCAAGGACTAGACTGAGTAGGTAGGAGCATGCAAGGCAATAAACATAGGTCTTATTTTGTTTTTAAAAGTGATCAAACGCAGTTGTCTCTTTACATGACCATCCTGATTTTTAAGTGCATCTAACACCAACAGATCCTATTGCAGCACGTATTAGTGGTCAAAATTTATAAATATCACATATTTTTAAAGTACTTATTTTAGTGATTTTTTCTTTTATTTTTTCCCCCCCATACAAATTTCAAGACTGCTCAATCTGGAAAAAGCATTTCCAGTCTTGAGTCTGGCCACCTTCTGTTTTTTGGTTTGTTGTAAAAGGGTTATTCCTCAGAGCGAGATGATGTTCATAAAGTTTAATGCATGAAACCTACAGGAAAAATTTACATTGCTCTTCAGTTAGGTCTGGGAAAATCTGTCAAACAATAGCATGAAATTGACATCATCTCTGTCTGAAAGCAGAACCACAGTGTCTCCTCACAATACCACCCTGTAACCAGATTTTGGTCCTGGTATGAGGGCTCTGAGGAGGTTTCAGCAGCCCTCATGCCAGAGGCTGCTGGTTTAACCCACAAAAAAATTGGAAAAAAACTCTCCAGAAGAGAAGTATTAAGATTGCAAGTTGATCTGTTCTGAGGGAAGAACATTAGGACTGTTGACAAAAGCAAACTCTTGGGAATAACTGTTCAGACAACGGATTCTGATGAGAAATGCATCTGTCCACCTATCTGCCCATGTATCTGTTTTGCAGAAACTTCATTTTCAGAGTAAAAGACTTTGTCATTCTATTTTCTTTCCATTGTTACTAAGTGGTCTGTTAGACAAGAGTTATCAACCCTTCCACTGAAATCAATAGAAGCAAAGCGTCCTCTTGACTCAAGGCAAAGTCTCATTCAAGTGAGGGTGGTCTGAAGAATTTCAGGATAGCAGCTAGCATGAATTGCCAGCCTTCATGCTTACGAGGACTGTCAGCCTGTTTGGGCTGTTATGTATTTCCACATATTATCAAATGGGAACAAAGGAACTGCAAAAACTTTCAAAGGAAATTAAAGACAAATTATTTGGTAAATCTTTGCTATAGAACTAAGGTATTAGAGGTCATGTAAGCACAATTCATTACATCTTTAGCAGGATCCATCAAGATGTCATAGCCATCTGTTCAGAATGGAAAAAGATGTAACCGAGCTTGCAATATTGAGTCAATAAAGAAT
The DNA here is from genome assembly GCA_024362935.1 of Setophaga petechia. Taxonomy (NCBI): domain Eukaryota; kingdom Metazoa; phylum Chordata; class Aves; order Passeriformes; family Parulidae; genus Setophaga; species Setophaga petechia. The sequence continues at coordinate 57,698,887 of JANCRA010000002.1, forward strand.
AAATACTTACAAATAGGCAAGCAGATGGCAAAAGGGTATACAACAAATACTTCTCCACTGTAATGCTCAGCTAAATTTCTCATGAAAAACGTGTGTATAACATACAGCTATCTTCACTAAACTACAATTCAAAAATGAGAAAGACATAAAACAGTTCTGCTCACAGAACTCCTGCAGTGTTAAAGTTTCTGGGGAAGTTAAAAGCTTTGAAGGAAAACCAAAATATTCTGAAGCAATGTACTAAATAAAACTAAAACGAGCATAAATTAATTTCTCTACCTCTGGAGTTTCGTTGTTTATTTACAGGGGAGGAAGAGGGCAAAATGAACAATTTGTTGAAACCCTGAAAATGATGAACAGCAAAGAACGATCTTGTACAGGAGCATGACGGACACAAATCAAAGACAAACACTATTTCTAATGCAATTAATATAACTAAGAATGGGATTACTTTAAGATGATTGAAATAAAACAGAAAACCCCTAGATATTCATATAGTGTCAACTCTATAAAAGTCAATTTTTATAAAGTTCAACTGAAATGCTTCCAAAGAATGCAGGAACGAACTAATTACAAGAATCTCATAAGGAGTAAACTACTACATTAATTAATATTCCTCTGCAGAGTAGTAAGGAAAATATTGAACTGTATTTCAAAACCAAGGGTTAAATGAAGTATAACCTTAATTTTAAAGATGAAATTGGCTATTTTAAGATTGTCTAAGACCACAGAACAACAACAAAACTCTAAATGGGACATGATAGCTGAATTTAATCACGTTGAATGTCTTCAGTTTCATTATTTTAAGAAATCTCAAGTGGCAGTGCAGGTATGTTTTTAACTCCTCTACTTTTGCAACAAAAGCCACCTGACCTTTAATGTCTAATGAAAGAAACGTGGTTTTAGGCTCCTTACTGAAATGTGGTGAGTCTGGTTGAATATCAGGTTGAATCTTAGAGCGATATCTATGTATAAAGATTGAAATTATTGAAATATTGCTCCCTCATTTTCCTCTTCTGCAAAATTAGTATACCAGTTTGACTCCCGGTCAAATGTTGCAAAGCACAATTTTAGAGAGAATTGCAGGATAAAAGGAAACTGTTAATAGCAACTAAATATGGTCATGACTTCTACCTGATAGAGGACATATTTTCCTAGATGTCAGACTCAGGATCATTTTGGTCTGATTATGTTTTTTGTTTCTTACGGTTTTCCCAGATATAATTTGTTATATTTCTCAGATATAATTTTTAGTATAATTTCTCTGATTACATGGCATGGAATCAAGATGCTCTAGAATATCTGCACTAGAACTGATGATTTACAGCATGACTACTTTTCTGTTGTCTAGTTATGTTAGTATATTCTCTTTAAAAAGCCAGTGGGCACCAATGTTATCAATGCCAAAGTTGGAGCATGGAAACAAGAAAGCTGTTAAAGGCTATTTGGCAGAAATAAAATGTTTACATATCTCAGCAATGGGGAATAAAGTAGTATTATTCCCCATTATATAGTGTTATTCCCCAGTAATAGTGTTCTGACACAAATACTATTGGAGAAATATTTTGCATTTCATGTATGACACCCTACTTCAAAAGAAAAAAAATTATCTTCTTTTGCAATCATTTACTTCTTTAAAGCTGCCTGTGAGATCATATTTGATTGTATAATACACACACACATTGAAAGTCCTTAATTAGTAGGTACAAAGGGAAAGCATGAAATGAAGCATGGTAGGTTTGGCAGAATCTCAGTGGGTGGATACGAAGGAAGGAAAATATGAAGTCAAAACCACAAGAACTTTAGGAGACCCACCCAATGGTGCTGCCACTTCTAAATAAATAAAATTCATTTCTTCATATGATAGACTCACACATTTCAGATAACTTCTCATAAAACAGGATATATATGTCATACTGCATTGTGCAGCTTACATCAAACATCAGATATTACAAAGAAACTGCATTTCCCTTGTTTTTAGGAACCTAAATCTGTTCCCTTCAATGGTTGATGCAGTTGTAAAAGTTTTACTAAGTACAAGAAAGGGCCTATATTTATACTCTTGTGTCAACTCAAATTAGATTTGATTTAAAATCAAATTTAGACCACTGAAATTAAGAAGAGGATTTCAATTAAGATTGAGTGATAGCAAATTAAATTAGTTTTTACATGCTTCATGTACTTGATATGCTGTAGCAGCAATATTTGCCACTTCTGTTTTAGATCCAAAAAAAGGCTTCTAGGCTCAGAAACTTTTCTGTTTTTTTCAACCAAACCAACATATTTATAAAAAAATAGAATAGTCTCAACATTTTCTCAATTTACGTGTTTTATGCTGTTTTGAGTGATAGACATGGTATATAAAACTCCTTTTCAATATTTCTTTCTCAATTTTAGAAGAACTACTCTGAGTTGTGTATAAGAATATTTTCAGAGCTCTACAAAATGACAACCTACATCAGTGGAGTCATGACAGCTTGGATCAAATGCAAGTGAAGTTTTTTTGTTAGGGACATCTGTAGACATCTGCATGTATTTTTGGTGTCTGGAGCATAACTTCTACCACCAGGCTTGCCAGTAACACCATAAACCACAAAAGAGGCATATTTCATTTTCAGAACACTTTAGGAGAGGGAAAAGAAATTGTTATAAACATCAGTCTGGTTTTTGAAACTTACTGTACTTTTAATTTCATATTACATTTTAGCTTTTTCTTTATTAAGATACTGAGGTTTTCTGAAGTAGAACTTTCTATATACTACATCTTAGGTAGAAAAGAAAAAAAAATTCTCTGTAGTGGGTACCATCTTGGGGCTATCTTTTTCTTTTTATATTTCATGCTATAAAATACAGGAGTGCAGGGGCAACTTCATGAGAAATTATTTTTCTTTTTTCTCTCCCAGCAGGAACACCAGCACTGAATGGGATATGCTGAGGTAGAGAGCTCAGAGAAGAAACCCTGAGATAAACTACCAGGTTAGCTTTTTATTTTTCCCAGGCAGCAATCTAAATTAACTACTCTTAAAATTTACTATCTGTTTATATTCAAGATGAGCACAGCTTTATTACTTCCATCACTTAGAACTTTTGGAAGCTGAACATCAGCAATTAAGATGAATAAAACTGATCTGTAAAAAAAAAAATTGGTTATTGCCCTCTAGAAGCTTTATTGGGGTTCATCTCTGAGAATGAGCACAGAAGCCTCTTATATACCAACGTCCAGACTTGATAAAACAATAGCATGACAATATAACATTAGGCATGCTATACCTCAGAAATGACCACAATAAATTTCAAGCACTTACCCACTGAAAAAGCATTTTATCCCTCTTTGAGGGAATCATGTAACTACTACATTAATGCATATTACCTGTACTTTAAGTACACACACAAAATAGAGCCTTCAGTAATTTCAAATAATCTCACAACTGAGGTCTTCTAGGCACATGACAAGCTCCAGAAGTCCAGCAGAGTTAAAATGGGAGTCCTGTGCCCATAAATCAGCAGACATTTAGAGAACACTTGTGTAACTTCCACGTTCCTAAACACCTAACCTGACAAAAGGTGTAGAATTTGCTTTGGAATTAAGGATGTTGTGCCTCTTGTGTTTCACAAAGAGTGCATTTTAATAACACAAAGTAAAGATTAGTGAATGTAGAAGGAGAGCAGTTATTTCCAGTTCAGCCACATTAATCTATTCAATTTTTTCATCTATAGTGGTTTTGAAAGAGCAGACAAAGCAGAAAAGGAGGAGCTAGCAATGGCATCTGAAAAATCCAACTAGCTAACTTTTCTCCTGAACTTTCACTTCTGCTTTTCAAATTTTATCATACTGTTATTTAAAAAACTCTCAGCTATATTTAGGTAAAATTTCTAATTATTTTAGACTTTCCTCAGCTGTTAAAGGCTTTTTACTGCTTTTAAGAACTCTTTTGACTGCATTTAATTTTGGATGGGAAAAAAATCTATCTTGAAGGATTGAATTGTAAAGGAAATATTAAATCTTTGTAGACTGTAGAAAAAACAAAAACTATTCTGAATGCCATGTACATTCTTTTTTAAAATCAGTTTTGCAAAGCCCATGAAGTAAGTGTACTTGCTTTCTAAATTAGCGATAACACAGTCTAGAAGGCTGAGCAGGTTTAAGTAAAGCTGTAATTTGCATTTTTAATGAAATATTTTGAGCAGAGGCATTCATCAAAACAATTTATTTAAACTACAAATTAAAGCTATATTTCAGTTACTTTTACTAAAATCCTACTACTCACTAAAAATGAGATAAAGTAAAACAAATAGCTCAGAGTTTAAATCAATTTTTTTCTGACAATTATGACAAATAGCATGCACATCATATTTTTATGAACAAAATTATGCAACACATCAGTAGTATTCCCTTTCAACATTCTAAGAATAAAACCTTCAGATTCCATGAGCAGGAATAAAAATATTAACTTGAACATTCTTAATGTATAATACTAAATTTACTGACATGGGTTCACATGGGTTTGAGCTATACTCATTAGCGGTCATTTGCAAAAAGAGAAATCCTGCCTCTATGGAAGTGTTGATAAATTAATCAAAATGGAAAAGCAGTAGCTGTCCTTGTTACAAAAATATATATGAAATTTGATCAAATTTTTTGGATATCAAATTGCATCTATAGCAAGACATTTTGAAATGAAACTGAAAACTGTTAAAAGGAAAATTTAATTTCCATCCCTAATACATTCATTCTGTTGAGAAAAGTAAAAGAATGAGCTATCTTCCCTTTGTTTTTATCAAAAATATTTTGTCTGCCAAGACTGAAACCATTGGCTGTTTCCAGTGCCACTGATATTCATGTTGATTTTATGTGAGCTGTACAGTAAGTCTGTAGAATCACAGAATCAACTAGGTTGGAAAAGAGATCACCTTTGAGATCAGCAAGTTCAATCTGTGACCTAGCATTACCTTATTACCTTATATGTACTGATGTTGTGCTGTTTAACTGTTCCTTCTTGTACTGGGCTACACAAAGTGTAATATGTAAAGAAATGGCTTAAAGACAACAAGGAGAGCTTCTATACATATACAGGTGACAAAAGAAGGCCAGGGAAAACGTGGGTCCCCTGCAGAATGAGGGGCACCTAGTTACTGAGGAGATGGAAAAGGCAGGGCTTCTTCACGCCTTCTTCACTTTAGTCATTAATATCACCACCAGATTTCTGTTATCCCAGGTCCCAGAGACCAGTGGAAAATTCTGTACGAAGGCAGAGACAAACTCCATTAAAATGTTTCTTTTGTTATTCTTCTAATACAGCCAACGCTTAAGAAATTCTAAGATAAATCTATGATTTTCTTCACTTAGTAGCTTACAGATGACTTTGAAAAGTTTCATTTAAATAAAAATGCATTTCCACTCTACTAATATATCAGCCATTGCGGAGAAAAATTCATGTATACTGAAAAGAAACACTGCTTTTATCAACAAACACATAACTGACAAACTCAGCTGGACAGTTAGGCCCTTGTGAGGTGACCCTTTTTTCTGGTTAAAAATCAGTAAGTCATTAATTATTGCAACTGAATATCTGCTTTCATGCTTTGGAATTCCTAATGTGACAACAGAGCTCCTATCCTCTGATTGCATCCACTGGCATCCCTCTTCAGTTACTTTAGGTATGACAGTACTTCTGCTCTGGCAATTTCACCACAAAGGAGGTTAAAAATGGTCATTGTAAAACCACAGAGCAACTGCAGAAGGTTAAGTATGTGGATGTATTTTTCCTTAGAGGGGATATATACTTAAGTGAATACTCAAAATGTAACTTGCTATTTGAGTGCAGTTCTAAAGAAACACCACCTAAAGACACATTTGAGTGAAGGAAGATGGAAGGAAGATAGCCAAAGTGTTATCAGGGTCAGTGAAAGTTGGTATTGCACTACCCAATCCTATGTATCAGCTACAAGCCTCTAAAACCTTGCATGTGTTAAATCTGGGACTTCTTACGTATGACAAAATGATAACAGCAATAACCTCACTTTTTATATCAAGACTAAAAGTAGTAAGTGGTAATAAGTGTCTTTAGTTTAGATGGCTTTAAGGAATAAAAAAAAGTTTGAGAAATTTCATTAATACTACAGAAATATTTCTGGAATTCAAACAAATATCCCTGTTTATTCCTCTTGGCACAGGCGCTCCTCATAGAAGACTGAGAAACATTTGAAAAAACACAACCCATAGGATTCTGATAACACATCTGACCTAGAAGCAATGCTTAAAATGTCTATATTTTAAATTGAAAGTAATTAAAATCAGGAATGTTAAATTCTCCATCTAGTACTATCATTATCACCTGAAATACAGCCCTTAACGTCCACTGTTATTGTGAAAAAAGCCATTCAAATATATAAATATCCCTAGGTATTGAATTAATAAGACTAATTGTGAGAATTCCCCACTGCCAGTTCTGCAATCTTCAAATGGCTAAAAAAGGATTATTCTTTACTACATTGTTATACATCCAGATCTCAAAGCCTCTTCCTTCAATACAGGGCTTCACCTGGACCTCTTCCTCTTTGCACATTCATCTTTGGAGCACGGTACATGCACTCTAGGATGATGAATGAAGAACACCTTTTATGTTTAACCACAGTACTGTTTCCAGAACCAAGAAGGAATACAAAAGGGAAATGGAGGAGAAACATATTCATTAAAAATTAGTTCTCCCCCTGACAGTCTCAGGCTTGCTCCAGTAAGGGAGATCACACTGGCCATGTACGATATTTGTGCTATTGCTCTTGTAAAAAGTTGGAGTCAGATTTTTTTTTGTTAAATATATCTTAATATATTTTAATAAAGAACTACTACTTAATGAAAATAAACTTCTGTTTAGAGCTTAAAGTCATAAAACTATGAGCACTGTAAAATTACTGGACAATTAATTCCTACTCTCCTATACTTTCAAGGTAAAATCCCACCATATTGGGTCACTGAAGGGATTAAGATACCTTCATTGAGGTCAGATCTGCTGCAGAGAGCAAATTTATATCATAATAAAGGGAGAATGAATAGCCAGAGATAGCTAATATCTCAAAATTGCCACTATGCTAATTGCCACTGTGCTATTCATCTTATTTTTTGTCTTCAGAGTAAACATCAGAAATAACTGGGTCAGGCTTTACAAATACAGTTTTGAAGCAGAAGTGCACATATTAACTCCAAATTCAATCCCTGAAACCTCATCATACTAAAGTAAATTCAAATTTTGGATGAAGCTTCCATCTTAAATTGTCCCTAAAGGCAGGAACTGCCTTTTCCCTGTAGTTGTGGGTTAGTGTGGCCTATCCCATTAAAATAAGTCCTGCTCCCGTAACAACAAATAACCACATTCAGCAAAATAATAATTCCTTGTCTTTATGTACAGCAACCATTCCCCATGATATAAAAGTCAGATGTGATACTGGAGTGTGGTAAAAAAAACCTACAATTTTGCAACATCTACTTGCTTATAATAATTCACAAAATATTTGTCTTTCAGAAATCTATTCATTCATCTTAAGCAATTTCTTGACCACTTTTTGTCTTTTTGTCTCATTGGTGGGTTTCTATTTATAGAAATATATATATTCCATGAGCCTTTGAAAAATTATAGTGATTCCAAATCCCTTACTATTAGATGTATATTTGCACTACATGATTACACATTTTTTCCATCCTCAACAGTGATAATGGAAAGCAAATTAATTTAGAAGCTAAATTCCTGATCCTGTAAACAAACAGGTGCAGATATTTTTCCCCAAGTACATTTATGGCAATTGAACAGACAGCCAACATATGTACACAATAAACATTTGGATAAGCAGAGAGACATAGAGCCTTTCTTGCTCCTCAGAGTAAACAAGTGAAACTGCCCTCCCCAACCTCCCGAAACTAGAAGGACGTCTTCATTATTCAAAATACAAATTATTTTTCTTTTATACAACACATATACAGTTGCACAATAACATTTGACATAACTTAAATATGTTCTCTTCAGAGAATTGCTCGCACTAATTTATTCTCAGCTTTATTTATTCTGCTTATAAACACCACAGTAAATAAATAGAGAAAAGTAAAACTTTGTTACGATGCCTAACATGTCTATTGTATTAAAATTGAAAATAATCATAACTAAAAATAAACTAATCTGGGTTCTTCTGAATTATAATTATTGACTTTTATTTCTGTGATTAAAAAACTCTCATATTAATCAAAAGTGATGACATTCTTGTACCAGAGATATTAAAGGCAAAATTGATTGGTCACAGAGGCAAGAATACCCTGTTGTCTTTCTGGCTTATGATACCACAGAGTTTTTCCAGTGAAAATTCAATGGTCTTGGAAGCTATTTGAGGGAACTTCTCTTACCAACAAAACAAAACTAGATGAAAAACCCAATAATGTAATATAAAGTATTTGAATCAAATTCTGTTTCATATTGGCACAATTTCCACTGTGAAAAGAAACTTCTTTCAATTCCTTTTTAACCAAAATTTGTAACCAAGTGAACTATATAATTAACTTGCAACAAAGGATCAAAAGACAATTTTTGAACCAATAACCTCTGCAGCTCTAAATCTGCTTATGTCAGGATATAGAATTAAAAGCAGCTTTTCCCCTTGAAAATCTGTTGAAATAAGTGACTATCACTAGAAAAATAGCATAATTCTTCCTGAAAGCCAAGTACACTATGTTTATTTGATGGCTTTAAACTGCTTGTTTTCCTGAAGATCAAAAGGGGACAATAAATTATGGACATTCCTTGTCATTCAACCTTACTACAACATTAAATGTGCTGCATCAGAGCCATGAGCTCTTGTATCAGGCTTTAGTTAATTAAATAAACCTGCTGAAAATCCAAAGGATATATTCCCAGAACTCCTTTTCTTCTAGCATTCCCTAATGCAAGGTTTTTTTAACGGTTCTGATAGAAAGCTACGACATTCTTCTGTTTCCAACCACTGGTCATTATTCAAACTGATGTCAGTCTGCCTCTGTACACTTAAAGATTAAAGGAAATTTCTGAAATATTTAGAATTATTTCTCCCCAGAATTATAGCTGGATGTAAATGGCATAAATAAGGAGTGCTGATCAAAGTGGGGAGGTATTGCAGAAGAAAAGATTCATAATAAAAATATTCAATAATTTCAACACAACTTTTTTAGCCCACTCTGAATGCTTTTCTCTCTTTTACTGAGCAAGTGGAGACAGCTTTGCAAGTAGCTTACTCTCAGAATTTATAATAAATATCAAACATACCATACGCTTGCCCATGCTTATATAGAATTTTAAGCAGCCAGCATAGTCTAGAGTTTCAGCAAAGCTTCCCAAACAAATAAGCTATCAATGAAAAAAAAATTTCAAGAACTGGTTTGGGTAGTTGTGCTGACTAAAAATGAAGAGTCAAGACTTCCAAGATTTCATGTTAGTTTCTGCATCTAATTCACTGTCTTATTTTCACAAATCATTTCAACTGCTCCTCAATGTTAGAAAAATAAGGTTTTGCTCTTACCGATGGCCTTTGAACATGAAATCTCCAAGTGATCAAGGAAGATAAGCCACTCTTAATTTATTTCACAGTTGAAAAAAGTGATTCAGAGAGATGAGGTCACTTGTGTAAGTTCACAAACTTAGTAAATAATAAGGACTGAAATAAAAACCAGATGCCCTGCATCTCAGTCTAGGATCTTACTCAATGCAATGTATTGCCTCTATAATGCAGTGGAAAGCTCAGTTGTTTTATGACAAACAACAAGAATAAGCCAGCTAACAGCCTCTGCTAGACAATCCACTTTATCACAAGCATTCAGTGAAAAATCAGAAACATGCAAAGGCAAAGGTTAACAGGAGCTTGTACATTATTCTTACAAAGAAATTTAATTTCTTTTGGAATAAAAAGAGTGGCACAAGTAGTCAAAGGGCACAACTGCTAATAACAACTGTCTGAAGCTTGTCTGCTTAAGCAATAAAAAAGTGAACTTTTAAAAACAAACAAAAAAAATAGATAATTGCATGAAGAATAAAATATAAAAAGAACTCAACATGAAAAGGGAAAGGTAAAGCTTTCGCTTGCCCAAAATGTACAGCAGCTGCTGTTTATGACACAGCAAGAACAACCTGTGTCACTTGGGAAAGGTTTACTTCTTTGCTTATCTTTACTTATGTTTTAATTATTGTTCTGAACTGCTTCCAAAGCATTTTTTCCTGTCTTTTCATCCACTAGCAGAATCTTTAATGACTGGATAAAGACTACATAGAACAATAGTTATACAAAGTTGGTTTTTTATATTGTCATTGTGTAGTAAGTAACTACATCTATTACTAAAACTATATATTCTGATTTCTTGATTATCTGTGAAACTTGAAGCTATTTTTCTGAAATTAAGATTTTTTTAAGTATTTACTTTGTTGTCTGAAGTACAGGATTTTGTAATATTATTTAAAAGAATATGGAAATTTTAAAATTTTCTCCAAAGTTTTTATCTGATGGATCACAGTATAACTCATTGCTACTACATTTCTCAAGGTACTTTTTCCCTCTTAGTAACTCTGAAATAGACCCTTATTAGCAACAACCTTAAAAATGATTTGATGCAATACAGCTTCTGACGACTGCTTTTCAAGCATCTGAAAAATATCAATGATTTGACCCTGAGATTAAGGGTTTAGGATGATGAAGGCTGTGTTTATATTATTGGCAGATACCCAGCAGTACATTATAATGCAGGCACTATTATTGAAATATTAAGGTTAGTAACTTTAAGAGAGTTGGCAAAAAACCCCAAAAACCCAAAACACAAAAAAAGCCCCAAAACCCCCAAAAAAACAAAACAAAAAACCACAACCAACCAACCAAAACCAAAAAACCCCAAAACAACAAAACAATTAAACATCCTGAAACAAAACAGAGGAAAAAACCTGTAGTTCAAATCCAGCAAGTTAGACTAGAAAAAGATGGACTCACAATAGTATGCAAAAAAGCACATGACCAGTCAGATAATACGTTCATATTTTTAGCAGAATATGTTTAATATTACATCATCTTGTGTGTTCTTTATAACTGAAAACTATACCTGCAACATCTATTCTCTTTTTGTTTTTTTTTTTTAAATGACAATAAGAAGACGTTTTACAAAATCTCAGGTTGCTCATAGGTCCTTTTAATATGAGTGGTCATACAACACGTTCTCTTCTATCTCAACTATTCTGTAGCTGCCTTGCTAGTAAACACCAAAGAGACATAAAATAGACCATGGTTAAACGGACCATAATAAATATAATGGTTTTATAATTATGTACAGTTATGGTCAATAGATTTTTAATATTATTTTTTACTATATAAATAAACTATAAATTTCAAAAAAAGAAATTATATAACACTGTTGTGACTATATCTAGAAAAAATGGAGTTTGATAATTTGTACCTTCTTCTCAGAGGCTTTTAGTGTGATCTTTCCTCTACCACTTAACATCCCTCTTTACACTTTCTTTCCTAAAGTCCACATTTTGCAAAAAGCAGATTCCAGGAAATGAAGTTACTTGTTTGGATACATCTGCCAAAGCCACTTCCTGTACGCACTTGGCAGAAAAGTTTGGGGAAAAAAAAGTCTTATGACATTTTTCAATCCAACCAAGCTGGGCATTCCATTCAGCCACACAAAACCTCAATTTAGCCCCAGAACTGTACACCACTAGTACATATTTAACCACTCAAAGCATTACAGTCCAGTAATAATAAATTCATTTTTACATTTCTCTGGAAAAATAGTATCAAACAGGTTCCAAACAAAAAACACACTGACTACTTCATCCATGCATGACCTGATAGATACTATTGCATTTTTTCCATTTTACTTTTTTTCCTCTCCTCTCTCTGTACAGCCTCACATGCGAATGCACTGTAAAGAGTCACTTATGAAAAGCCTGCAGAGAGACTATTCATTGGAACATGACATAACATAGTCATTGTTATTCTTGGCATTGACACTCTTAATGCCTCCTTCAGAGGCAGATAAAAAAGGACATTTTAATGAGAAAACCTCTGTAACAAACACTTGGGCTGCTGCAACAAGAAATCATGAAATACATGATGCTCATCAGATGAGCTGAACAGGCTGTCAATCATATTTTTTTGGACTTTGTTAACAGATGTTTTACCAGACCTTGCCCTGCATAGTGTCTATTATGACAAAATTAGGTCTTTGACTGTAACAACACAGTTTTTCCAAACCAAGTGTTTAAAAGTATCAATAAAGAAAAAAAAAATCTGCTATTAATCTGGTTGCTTTGACTCCAGACCAATCTTCTTCATCTTAAAGACTAATAAATTTACCAAAAGGATCACAATTATATATCCCTCAGTTTAAAACTGTACTGCTTCTTCCTACTAATTTAAGGAAGCTCTGTTAAATCTAAAATGGGATTCCTCCGAGGCCTCTGTCTTTGAATTTTCAGTTCTTGGGTGCTACAGGTAAATTAAGGATAACAAGCAGCCACTTCCCAACTATTGTTTCCATTTTAATGCACGTGAATTTCAAAACACGTATTACTGTCTTGTCTTTCTGCCAATTTCCCATTCAATAACTCTCTTGGGTTCACTTTTTATTTCCTAGTAACTTAGCTCTTCCTTCCCTTGAATCTACAGTCTCTCTCATTTCTGATCTTATTCACAGCTTCATTAGGAACACATCCTAAGCCACATATATTTTTGCTCCTTTCTACCCTATTTATAAAAGAGAACTCCAATCCATACCTGCCCATTCCTTTTTACCCCTTCCAAATAAATTTTCACCTCCCAGAGTTCAGACTGTCAAGTGTGAGGTACAATAACTATTGTAGTATCAATTGCTTTCACTGTCTACTCCTACTAAAGTTTCCTGGCAGCCACAGTATTTTCACAAGAAAGACAAAAGTAGTATTCAGAAACACATTTGCTATTTGTAACCAGCACATGCTCTCTTAATTTATTCCATCAAACAGATCAAAAAGATTCCTGACATTTGAATAAAAAAAGTCCAGGAGCAGAGTGTAAGACAGAATAAAAGACCAATCATCTTTTCAATTTTTTCCTTTTTTTGGAGTCCCCCTCCACTGTTTTAGACATTATCATAGAATTTTTCAGCCCAGCATTAAAGTTATTTTACTGAAAAAGTTCAAGACATGACTCAATTTACCCAAGGTTTCTCCCGCTAAATATAAATTCAATTATTAATATTAAGAGCTTCAGTTAACAAGTTCAGCCATAGGAATATAAAAATGTACATCTCTCATGGTTGGCACCTTTCAATCTATTCCTTTTTAAAAATCTGGAGAAAATCAGACTTTTAAGTGTGCAAAACAAGAAAACTCTGGAGCACCTCATGAGAATGTCAACAGTGAAGACATTTCTGAAACAATAGCCTGACCACAGATCTTCCAATTTGTAATAGATGCAACTTCTAGCAGGGTTTCTTAAAAAGGTAGGTCCCAAATAACTGGCATTTCTAGGCCAAAGGCTTAATTTGAGAAATATTGTAGAGCTGTGCCATTACATATGTGCAGAGATAATTTCTGTTTAACAGACAAGCAGATACTTTTTATACCATAATAAATTTCAAACCGGTTTAAATTTGTAGCTCTATGCAGAGCACACTGCAGGAATCAAACCTAGAGCAACAAATGCATGGAAGGTTGTAGCAAAATCATTTATTTGGAAAAAGCTCTATTCATTCAGGGCTTGTCAGCCACAGATTAAAACACACCTATTTATTTGAGTCTAAAATACCTCAAAGTTGTATTACAAAACTCAAGCAAACTTTCTCTTCAAGAATGGTGATGTTCATTCTGAGTAGTTCTTCCCATTTTCCCATGATGCTGCATAATAATTTTGTGGATTGAAGTGGATATGTTAATATCCCAATCTCAAAGAAGCATTTGTCAAAATTTTAAAATCAAAATCAAACAGGCCACATTCCAAAATATAACTCTTCCAGGCAATCTTAAAATTCAGAAATCCCTATCAGGGTGGGTTTTTTTTAACTTTGAAAAATACCTTAATTTTTACATCCAGTTTTATTTACCATTAAATCACTCAAAGTTATACCTAAGAGCAACACAGGATAGCAACCTGCAACAATTTACAAGGGAAGTTAGACATGGGAAAGAAATTCTTGGGACTTAACCTTGCTTCTTCAAACAGTAAGGATATATAGATTAAAGTTTTAATTCACAGACTGTTGAAACATTACATGAGTGTTTGATATATGATTAGGTTCAACTGATATCATAGGGAACTAACAACACGCCTACAGAGATCAACACCATTGGTTGTTTACAGATGCCCTAACTATAAATCCTGCTTGGTCATGCAATGATACAATGAACCTCATGACTGCCTTAGACTTATTTTTCTTAGCACTTCTCCTTTTTCTGATTAACTCTGCTTTACAGGCTATGTGCCCAAACTCGGGATTCCCCACAAGAGCTGGAGATTATTTACCCTAAGTTATTCTCATTCAGTCATGCGGATGTTTTGATCACCGGGCCAAGTTGTTGTGCTCAGAAAACAAACATGTAAAAGGCTGAGCTATAAATGTCTAAATACTTATCATTTAAATATGCATATGACACATCAGAAACCAGAGGAGAATAGGCTACATACATATACAGAATTATAATAGCACATTAAAACAGGAAGAAATAATAAATCTTGTGCTTTTTCACTTAATCTAAATACTAAGTAACAGATATCAAGAAAGAAACCAAACTGAACAACAATTTATCAATCAGTAGTTTATGCTGGGTTTTTACCCTTCCTGTGAATTATCTGGCTTTGGAAGAGATGTAGGTATTTCCAGCACTTTTATGCCCAGGAGGTGGTGCTGCTGTGTATTTTGGCAGTGACACAGGAACATGTCCTATTTGTATTCCCTATATTATTGAGACATACATATGGAGAAACTGGTTTGACTTCTGCTGAGGAGTAAGAAAAAAACCCCTCCAATGTCTTCCTAAGACAGAATGTAAATCACATAGAATTAGAATTGTTAATGCTGGAAAAGATCTCTGAGGTCATCTAAGCTCAAGATCAAGATCTCTGAGTACAACAGTCAACCCAGCACCACCACCATATTCACCACTAAACCATATCCGACTGCTATATCCACACTTTTTTTTAACACTTCCAGGGATGGTGACTCCACCACTCCCCTGGCCAGCCTGCTCCTATGCTTGACAGCCCTTTATGAGTAAAATTTGTTCCCAATATCCAATCTAAACCTCTCCTGGCACAACTTGAGGCCATTTCCTCTTCTCCTGTCACTTTTTGCCTGGGAGAAGAGGTTGACCCCCATCTCATTACAACCTCTTTTCAAGTAGTTGTAGAGAGCAATAAGGTCCACCCTGAACCTCCTTTTCTCCAGGCTAAGCAAACTCAGATCCCTCAGCTGTTCCTCATAAGACTTGTGCTTCAAATACATAACAAATATCAAGGAAGAAGTTCATCTCTCCATTTAGATTTTTGGGAAAGTTTATTGTGACTTCCAGCATTATAAACTGATGTTCTCAAAGGCTTTTATATCTAGATAGTAGAAAGCCTAAAATGGCAGCAGAACACAACAGTGGCATTATAATTTGCATAATAAAATAAACTGCATAAGCCTTCAAACACAGCATCTGATATTAACAGCACCAGATTTTAGATTACATGTCTATATTAGTTTTGCCTAGATCTGAATTTCACAATGCTGTTTCTGAGATGATCTTTATTTTAAGGAATTACAGGGTTACAATTAACATTACTATAGCTAAGATCGTAATTGTAACCAAATTAAGTAACATGAACATGCAGCAGCAGTTCAAGGGCTGTGAAGTGACCAAAATAAGAAGGCTTGAGATAATTACAGTCAAGACACATTAAAGACTAAGAATATTGCATATAGAAAATTATTGGACATTAGTAAGATGATTAGGAAACAGTAATAGATGATATTTAATTTTATTTGTATGAGGGTTTAGTAAAAGTATGCTGAAAATCAGGAAGGGGCTCACAGTTTGATAGGGTCATTTGTGCGTGTATTTAGCATAGAATCATTAAAAAAAGAAACAACAAAATCTTTCAGCAAATGTTTTGCTCAATCGTCACCAAATTACTCACCTTTAGGAAGAATACTGCCAGGAAAAATGGAAAACAAAGAAACTATTATGGGAGAGAAAATTAAATATGAGCACACTGTAATAGAACACAAAAATTGACAGACTTTTATCATGCCCAACTCCGCCATTCACTGCATTCAAGTCAGATACAAGTTATTTGAAGAAGAGCTGGAATTACTGCTAAATGCTTACAAATGTTAAATAATTTCTTCAGTCATATAACTTCTGCTACAGGAAAACAGCATAATTATCTGCATGTGAAGGATCTTTGATGTGCACAGGTTTACAAAGAGCAACTTCAGCTCTTTGTATAACTCTGTGTGATCATTTCAAATGCCAAAATTGCCTTAACTTAAGGAAGCCTTAGACCAGTTGATACCCAACTCTATGAACAAAAAGACCAAAGACTGCTTTCAATATAGCTTGGTAGATGGTTACAGCAGAGCACCTCACTCAAAGATTTGTAAGACCAGCCTTGCAATGAAAATCAGTAAGAGATTTTACCTGACCTGGAAGTAAAATCTACCAAACTTACTGTATAAGTGTGGAAAACCAAGTATTACTCCATTCATAGCTGTTAGCTTATTTTCATTTATGTGGTTACTCTATTCTTCCATACAGACGTCTAGAATGGTCTAATTTTTCTCAAATTTACCTAAATATACAATGTATAATAAACATAAAATACAGCCTGTGAAGATAATGTTATTCTTTTGAAAGTATCCTTCTGAACTGAGAGCAGGGCTGAAAATTAATGAATCAAAGGCACAGTTACTAAATAGATATTTCAGAGTTAAAAGTGTAAGAGAAAAAAAAGATGATACATCAGAGGTAAGTGAATTGTGCAATGATGCAATGATTTTTTCAACAAAAGCATCCAAAACATAAGAGTCAATTGTCACTGAGGCAAACAGGCATACAAAACTTCCATGAAAAAACTGTACAGGAACAGAAGCATGAAATTGGCCTGTAACATTTGTATGAAACTTAACCTGCTTAAATCTACAAATATCAGGAAAAAAAGGTACAGGTTTGTGGGATATTTCCACTAATTCCTACTCTGGTTTTATGTTCAAATATGCTGAGACTAGAGTCTCAAGAAAATATCAGTTTCTGCCAGGAACAGAATTTAAAAATGGGGTTTTTTTAGGTTAAATTCACAGATAAAAGAGACAGAAATCTAGACTATTATATTATTTAGCAGAATTAGTAATGTCTGTACAGAAATATCTAGAGTTTAAGCTAATAGAAGAACTTTGTAGTATTTTGATTACCCATATGCATACATAATTTGCATGTAGTGGCTCTGTTAAAAGGCACTGTAGTTTCTCAAGACTGGTGTTCATAACAACAACAATATGGAAGAAGTTTTACAGAGGTATTTGCCAAACCTGACAGTCAATATATAAAGGATTTGATCACTCTTCAAACATGCAGAAACTTTCGGAAGCATATTTTACCTCTAAAATATCAAGAGTTGAAGACCTTCAGCCACCAAAAAAAAAAAAAAAAAAACCCAAAAAAACTTTAAGGAGTTAGTTTGAAGGATCCAATAGTATTTTTAGACAGCCAAAATATGCTAATGAAACAAAAAGCCAAAAAGATTTGAAATAGCAGAGAACTTCCAAGGAACACTAGGTTACATTTAGCAGACTAATCTGGATAAGAGAACAGTAAACTAGTATAAAAATACTGGAAAGTTTCCCCATCTAAACAGACTCAAGAAGAAGGCAGTAAAAACTGCCAAAAGCATCTTTAACAAGCTTCCAAACATACGTTCTACATCAGAAGAGATTCCCACTTGAGAAGTGGAAAGAACAACATGATGAGAATCTTAGAAAAAACAGACATGTTTTGTAAAACCAAATAAATGTGAAGAAAGAAAAGGCTATTGATGGAATAAGTAAGTTTTTTTACATAACAACATTTTCAATATATAAGTAAGGTTCAGTGTCTCTGAAAAATTAGTGGAAGTACTGCTATGATCTTCTCCTCACTCTCATTAAATCCTTACAAGTCACAAAATTTGCCTTTGAAGTTGCAAATGGGGACCAAACTCCAAAGAGGAAAATCTGGGCTTCATCTCATAAAAATAAACCTATGTTTATATTTCTAAACACTTAGTTAAGATGATGCAAATTGTAACACGCAGGGTTTTATCACTGAATGTCAATTGCAGAAGCTCCCTTTAAATCCTATAACATGTAATTATATTTATTTGTCGCAAGGAATAGTCATCTGTTGCTCCTTACAGAGATGTTTCTGCAGTCATAAACTTCTTAACACGGTTCTTTTTTTGCTGTTGACTAACCTCAGTGAGTTCAAAGTTCTCACTCAAGCAAAAGTCACAGTGGACTCACAGTGAATTCCAAAAGCTCTTGGAAGCAGTACAGATAGAAGAATAGATGTTGAAGAAAAAAAAAACCCAAACAAACAAAAGAGCAAGCCCCAGAAGCTAGTTGAGTTTCCTATAAATTCAGAGAGTTAGTCTGCTTGGTATTTATATCAGTGAGTGTACATTTAAGGAGGGTAATTCTGTTTTAGAAATTACTTTGAGTTTTAATTTTTACTTTTTGTTCATGTCAAACGATTAAAAAAAGGAATAAAACTGTGATTTAAAAAGACAACAGAGATAACAAATGTCTCACAACACATGACAGAGTAAAAAATTTTCATAGCTACATGCTACAAACATGTCTCATTGATAGCCATTGACAGCCATTCATAATTATGACATAAATTGAAGCCCTAGCAATACACATTTTATCTGGTAACTTGAAATACTAGAAAATAACTTTGTTAAGCTTATCAGAAGTAAAGTTGAATAAAATTGTTCAAAAGCTTCTGCTGTCTGTTAATATTTGCTGAATTTATTTTGAAGACTTTTTAAAACAACTAAATCAAGCAGTGAAGTCTGACACTTCCTGCTTGGTCCTTAAACTTGGCAATATGCACTCTACACCATAATCACTCTGTGCTATAGAAAATATTTAATGCTTCAGAAATTAGCAAAACATCACATCTTGTTTTAAATAGTTATTACAAAGATTTAACAGTAGCAATGAAATATGCCCTACATGTTACTAGGAGCTGGTAGAAGTTCAGCTGGAGAGCAAATGGGACATATACTTTTTCCTGGACCTTTAACAGAAAATGCAGAACATACTTTCTTTTCTGACTAATGAGAAAGATCAACAGTAATTTTGAGCAGTGCCCTAAATGCACCAGTGAACTCTTTTATTGGCCAGATAGCAATAAAATGACTACATGTGTTTGTTAACAAAAGATCTGTCATGAGCACAGTGCCAAGAGTCTGCCCCCAGATATCCCAAAGCACTACTGGACACAGAAAATGCTTCAAGAAACATATGGGTTTGCTAAGCGTATAATTTTTCTGAATGTTTGAGACCTGCCTTTTCTCTGAAATGAAAGACATAGGATGGAAAACCACTGATTGAAAACCTCAGTCAGCCTTTTGCATTAGGGAACTTTCTGTTTTCACACAATAGAAAGATTTTCAACAAGAGAAGGAAGCGTTTTCCCCAAATTATTACATAAATAGACAAGATAAATATTTTAAAATGTCTTAATACATGACAGAAATATTTAGCATTCAGAAATGAGCAGTATGTGTCTTAGCATCACTATTTTCATGCTATTCATAAGCATAATCTGTTTACAGAGACCATCTCTCACCTTACATTTCTAAACCAACTAGTCAGCCTTTTAGCAGGAATAATTTTTTACATAGGTGTTTTCATGGTGTCAAGCAAAAAGTGATCTTAAATCATGAATGGGATACACAGAAGGTAAATTCTTCACAAAACTCTCAAAAAACTTCACAACTTCTCAATGAAAAAAAAAATGGAAGGGCTCAAACTGGTCAAAACATTATCCCAACAAAATCTTTTGTAAGAGCAAAACAATCACTCTCAAATCCATCAGCATATACAACAGTTTGAACATCTTACTAAGATTTACTGCGTTCTTTAAAGGTCACAACAGTCAGACTGTTTTCTGGTAACTAAACTGTTTATATTTCAGGAGAAAAACAAATCTAGCAGGGTAAAAAAATAATATCATACATATATCATCTTTTATGCTGGCAGAATTATCCTAAGAGGCAAGTGGCCATCATTGAAATCAGAAACTGATTCCAAAATAAGACTTCTCTGTACAGAAGAAGTGATATAATGCAATAAAAGCAAAATACAATACAATATTTATCACTCTACTGTCTGATGAAGTCTGATTTTTTTCTTGTTTTGATAGACTCATTCATTCTCTGATTTATCCTGAAACTACTAATTAACAATTAGTAGTTGACGCAACTCCTAAGAAGGATTACATGTAGTTCTACAATTATATGTCTAGAAGATATGAATTATTAACACAAAGCTGCAGTAGATATTTTATGATTATGAACTAAATGATCATATTAAAAGCAAAATTGCTGAAGCATTTGTTATACTCAGGTTATTATGCCAATAATTTATCTTTGCATTTTCTGGTATGATCATCTGAAACATAATTTAAATTCATAGCTAGTTATGTCAGTTTCAGATTCAGGAAAGATATTATGATGCAATAATAACAATGGGTTCTATGCCAGACTATTTTGCTCACTCTCCCTCATGTGGTTATGGATTTGTAATTTAGAGCTCTCTGTGATGGAGGATGGATATTAAAAAGCAAGTTATCCCCTTTTATGGTGTAACACTTGCATTAAGATAGCAAGTTCTGGTCTGTTCACTGTTTTATGCCATCTGACTTGACAAAATGACAGCAGCAGGCAGCCTTCCACTGCTTCCAGGCAGCCTGCCTGCCATCCAGTCCTTCCTAAAAGAAGTCTTCTGGGATCCAAGAAAAAGAAATCTGACAGCATGTAAACTAGTATAATTTTTAATTAATGTAGAATTCAATGCTATGTGACCCAAAACCAGCAGAGAAAGCTAGGGCATTACTAGGACACTATGCATTTGCATATTTCTCTGGTGTGGCTGTCAAGAAGTACAGCCTAATCCAGACTATGACACAAACTGAAAAAAAGCACAATACAAAACAACAATGATCCACATGTCTAATTGCAGCTGTTCTTAATTAGGTCTCCAGTGGTATCAAATCTCATGTTCAACAATATTTTACTGGTGACATTATTTCAAATATAATATTCAAACAAGCGGCTAAAGACATACCTGTTCAGAAAAAGTACTTTTAAACATTAAATCAGACACAGACAAAGACAGCTATGGTTGCTCAGCATGGAGAAGAGAAGGATCCAGGGAGATCTCATTGTGTTCCATTATCTAAAGGGGCTTATAAAAAGGAGGGAGAGGGACTTTTTATATGGACAGGTAGTGACAGGATAAATGGTTTTAAACTGAAAGACAGTGTGTTTAGAGTACATGTTAGGAACAGATTCTTTGCTCAGCGGGTGCTGAGGCACTGGACCAGGTTGGCTGGAGACGTTGTGGATGCCCCACCCTGGAAGTGTTCAAGGCCAGCTTGGATGGGACCCTGAGCAGCCTGGTCTAGTGAGTGGAATTCCTGGACATGGCAGGGGGTTTGAAACTAGATGATTCTTAAGGACCCTTACATAACCCAAGCAATTCTATGACTCTATGGAATAAATTCTTTACAACTTAGTATTATCAGCTGATAATATTATATAATGGTGCCCAAAAACCTACATGGAAATCAAATCTGGGTGTTAGGCCTTGTTAATCTTTGAGTCTGTACTGCGATTAAAGGCTTCTGTTAAGAGTTTCAGAACACACATGGTGGGGAAAAGGCAGAGTGTACAGGAAGGTAAATAATACTGTATGCCAAATCTTTCAAGATTTTTTATGTTCACTCAGTTTCTTCTGAAAAGACCATGCACATTCAGCGCAGGATGACCTAAAAAGAGATAAATTACAGCTGTACCTGCAGAACAAATTAACTATTGTTGGAGTCACTACTCATTTACCTTCAAAGTCAGCCTGCTGAAGGACAAATTTGGACCAGGAATTGTTTTA
The DNA here is from genome assembly GCA_024362935.1 of Setophaga petechia. Taxonomy (NCBI): domain Eukaryota; kingdom Metazoa; phylum Chordata; class Aves; order Passeriformes; family Parulidae; genus Setophaga; species Setophaga petechia. The sequence continues at coordinate 57,721,058 of JANCRA010000002.1, forward strand.
CTGCTGTGATGAGATGAAGATAAATTTTCTGTTATCACAGACTATTACATCAAGCTCAGCAGTGAAATAGTATTACTGCCTTTCTCCTACTTCAAGAAGTGTCTGGATAGGATAGACAAGAAACCTGGTTATACATATCTTTCAATGTAGATATGGTCCTAGATCATATGGGAAAAAATGGTAAGAATATTATTCTATCACAGAATGATAAAGATCTGTTTCTGGGCAAGCAAATGTAAAGCTACACAATAAATCAACTGCAAAATAAATGAACAGTTCTAAATATATATTTTTTAAGCAAATTATTAGATAGATGTTCCAACAACTATTTTGTTAAACTAAGTATTTTTTTCCTATATTTTCTTTTGATTTTCTAATTTAACTTTCAGGATAAGGAAATTAGATAGGAAAATGAAAAACATATTAGAGACAATAGAAATACAATGTTATAATGCAATAAATCAGGCTGATAGCAGGTTTGATAATATAGAATAAATGAAATGAAAAGCAAAATTTTTCAAATAGTTAACATACTATAAAGCCTTTGTGCTGTAAATTGAAATCTTATGAACAATGTAACGGATGCAAAGGGTTTAAATTATGAAAAATACCTTTAATACTACGCAAAAGCTTCAACCTGGGTGTTTGACCCTGGCTCAGGCCCAAGCCCTTTCACAATCTTTAGCGAATTCTTAAAGCCTATAGACAAAATAGCATACATATATATATATATACAGCTTAGATAGATTTTGAAATGAATAGATAATTTTATAGTGATGAACATCATTTTCAGTCTTTCAATAGATGAAAAATGAGGCTCTGTGCTTTAGTGAGAACGATGTCTCATCCAAACTTAGCAAAGGATCACAAAATAGTTTGGATTGCAAGGGATCTTGATGATGACAAAGTACCAAACCCCCTGCCAAGAGCAGAGACATCTTCCACTAGCTCAGGCTGCTCAGGGCCTCATCCAACCTGGCCTTGCCAGTGCAGAGTGCAGGCAATAAGGTTCTACAACCCAGTCAATTTGAGCTTACATGCTCAGACTTCCTACTTTACATTAAAAGAAAACTCATATGAATGTACCCACACAATGTTTGTAAAAAAGGAATGCATTGATCAATACTAAGAATTTTTTCATGCTTATGAGGGTTTTTTTTAAAAGATCGAAGAAATGTCACTGTATAAAAGATGTAATTATACTAGCAATTCGTTGAAAAAATATAGCTATTATTTGCAGGCATATTTCTGTGTTATAAGGACATGATTATATTTAGTTTATAGTATTGGGACCCCAAATCCAATAAATTCTTCCTATAAAATGAGAAAAAGGCTGGTGAATACAAAAAGTAGAAGGCAAAGGGAATTCCTCAGTAGCTGAGCAACTGAAACAAAATAGCAAGTGTGAAAATTGACTAGTTCAATTACAATGCAATTTTAGAGGATAATTGGCAACTTTATGTGGTTTAAGAATGTCATTCCCACTAGTACTCTAGCAAAATCTAAGTTTCTACTTGCCAGCTTCCATATCTGAGTTTCACATCAAAAACTCTTCTTCAGCTAGCCACCCCCCAAAATGCATAAAAAGCTTACAGAAATATAAATCATGAATATGCAACATGTGATAATTTAGGATGAGGTATGTTCTTTAGTAACAAAAACATAAGAAATTCCAGAACCTGCTGACACCAAAGAATCTTTTTATTTGAACAATTAACTAGAAAATGAAGAAAATATGAAACCATGCAAGAAAAATCTGTCTACAGTTATTGGAAGTTTTTTAATGTGGATTTTGAAATTAACAACTTGCAAGAATATTGTTATCTATTTTCATAAATAACTAGCTCAAATGATGTAAGGAAAGAAAATTGCAATGAACCACATTTAACACTTTTCAAATAACCACTATAAAAACTGCCCTACCAATCCATGCTAACTGGCCAATATTATTTCAATTGTTTGAGTTGCTTCTACAATGATTTAAACACAAACTTAAATCCTCTAATATCAATTATATGGATAAATTGGAATGGATCTTCCAGGGGAAAATATTATTTCCTTATATTTGTTAATGAATTATGCTCAAACCCCCATTTTTTTCTCTTAATTTACTGAAAGAATCAAGGGCCTGTCACTGAATTTATACTATGGTTCCATACGGCTGTTCAACAGAGTATTTACATAAATTTGTAGAAGCCATCAGCACCTTAGAGGGCTTTAAATTTAAAACCCTGCATTTGTAGATATAGGATTAGCACAATATGACTAGTACTAAAAATAAAGCTTCCTTGTTTTGGTTCACATTTGAAGGATATACTATAAATCATACTGGAATGATGCAATAACTGTTCCCTTATTTAATTACACTAACCTGTTTCTCTGGAAAGAAAAGGTAGTCTGGGAACTGAAGAACTGAAAACTTTTGCCTCTTTCAGACTAGAACATCTAGATGGACTCTGACTTTCTTCCAAGTTCATAGAAGGAGACTGCTCCAAGACTGCAGAACCAGCAGAGGTGGCATTAAGCTGGGAAAGAGCATCTTGTGCTTTCTTTTTTTCTTTTTTCAGCATAGTTACCAGAATATCTGCAAAATATATTAAGGAAAATGTTTTTCTTTTTCCTTTTTTTTTTTTTTTTTAAAGTGACTATCATCATTGTTTGTCCATAAGCCTTTTATTTTTTTCCAAAGTGAAAAAATTCACATTATGGAAGCATATGTGTGAATGTGAAAATAAAGTTGGACATATTCTTTGCAACTATTTTCATCCACCTCAGTTTTTCCAAACAGCAGATTAGTTCTTACTAAAACAATAACAAAGACACATATTGATGACAATGGCTGATCCCATTCAATCAACTCCTGAAAAGCATTTACAGACAAACAGGATATTATTGCCATTGTGGTAGGCCCTTTTTATTTTTTAAATTCTGTAATAAAAGAACTTTTTTATTACAGAATAACAAAAGAAAAAAACTCTTAATTTACAGGTAGCCTTGCAAGTATATCCTATCTGTAAGCTTTTCACAAAAGGTTCACTAAAATTCAGAAAAAGTCTTCAGGAAATTTCTTGCAATAACACTGTGAATTTACTTGAAGTATATCAAATATAAATACATTTTGCCTAACAGCTCATAGAGGACATATAATGGAAATCCTGCATACATTCAATTAGCAACACTGAAGTCCCTATGATCTGTTTTTTTATATGCTACTCTTCTTAATCCTAATTAATCTTCTTAATGAACAGCAGAAATTCTAAGTAATCTTTGGAGAATATTATTAACTAGACTAAGTAATAATAAAACACTTTCCAATTCAGTTTTTATAATAGCTTCCAGCTACTGTAGGCAAGAGAGAACTTATAGTTTATTCAACAGCTTCCATACTTCCCACCACTTCGTCACATTAGACATGTTATTAATGTTCTAGTGATGATGCACTGTCACTTAGCCACTGCAAACTCCCTAAATCAGTCTTGTCTTCAAAGTCTTCCTATATTTTTTCTATTTAAATCTTACATGGATTTTCACAAGTTTCCTCCTTTCACTTCTGTGGGCAAAGCTGTATAATCCTGTTGAGCAGAAGTGCGTTTGATAGAGATCTTTTGCTTTTTTCCTCATGCTAATGAAGTAATTCATTTCAGGAGGAAATGTTTCTGGGAATTCAGATAGTAAAATTTACATTAAAAAAAACTGAAGAAGTTTTTGAAAGAAAATTCTTTCAAAAGAAATGGGTTAGTGTATTAGCTAAATTTATTTGAAACTGCACCTTGGAAAAACACAACTTTATCATCTGTGAAAGAGCAGAAATGGGGAAGCTTTCCTGCCACCTCAGTTCAGACAGGTAACATGCTACACCCCGATGAAAAATGCTATTCTCATTTGACATATAAAACTGAGCTGGAAATGTTGAGCACAAAGAATGCAAGTGAGTTTGCTCTCTACTAATAACTGTGAGAAAACTCCTGTTACCTTTACATTCAACAACCCCATATTTTAATTTCTCTGCTGTATTACAAACTTTCCTCACTGAGTAGCCACAAAGCTGGGGCTGTGGTGGCCGTGGTTAGCCCACAGGTCTGCCAAACTGCTAAAAATACCTCCCACCTGTCATGCTGCAGTGCAGCTACCCATGTTTCCTGTGAGGCAGTGAAATGGACAAAGCACGTCTGAACAGTTTAGTGTTTTTATGTGCAAAAAGATTTAAATTTAAATGTAAAAAGTACAAGTTTTATATTTGTTCTAAGGGCAAATTGCCCAGTAGTCCCCAAAGCAACACCTCATTTGGCTAAAAATAAGACACAGAGGAAATTTTATTCTTTGTAAGGTAATAGATTGGTCTTTATATAGCATCAGTTTCCCCCTCTAAAAAGTAGTTTAATTTGTTTGAGGAGAATGTTTTAGGTGTGGCCTGATCCACAATATTTGGTTATTGGTTGGATCATTCTAAAGTGAAGAGGTGCTTGGATCCAGGATTTTGATTTTGGTAAAAATGGAAAGAGAAGCAGGTGCAAAGCAGAAGTCCTGTCACATAAAAGCTGGGAATTGAGTATTTCCTTTAACACAGTATAGCCTCTTTCACACAAAGAAAAATGGTTGTAAGATCATCTCAAACCCAAATAGTACTTTTTTCCCCACAAAGGATACTGATTTCATTGTCTCTTTGCTGCAGAAGTCCTTTCAGTTTTTCCAGTTCTTCATTACTGTTTTTTTCTTCAGAGATGTCTTTTGAGAGCAGTTTTTTACTTGAAGTCATTGGATGATTTATAATTTGCTATAAAGAGAAACAAAAAAAGCACACCCTTTTAATTTTCCATCCAGCTCTGTATTCTATTCTGAGGGAGTCTAGCTATAGAAAGAAAGGTAAAACCTTTCTATAGTCTCGAGAGAAAAAAATCATGCCACAGTTGACTGTCAAATTATATCTATTGAATCAAGTATGAAACAAATTGTATTTTTTAATTTTCATTAGCAAGGGTTCAACTTACTTTACTCTTTCTACAGAAACTCCAGTGTTCTCTAGTATCACAGTATCAAAAACATAATTAAAAACTAATTATTTAAAAATAATAAATTAAAATCAGGAATGTATACACTATTATATTGAAAAGACAATATCCCAAAATACAGAGAAGTATTATCTTCTATAATTTCACAATTATCAAGTGTATCTTGTTTTCTCAATGATTCAGAAGGTCTTGCAACCCCATCAGAAGAATTAGTGCAACATGTAAAGGGATATAAGGTTTTTAACCTACATTTTTACCTCTGTCAACATAGTTTGTCCAAAATAAAGCCTTAGTAATGCTGGAAATACAGATGAGAACATCTATCCATATAAAAAGAACTTGTCTTGATTCCAGTAACTTCCAGTCTCTTACAATTTACTGCATACTGGGATCCATGCTAATGTTTCCACAAAACGCTGCTGAATTTCCCCATCTAAATTTAAGTTTTCTATGAGTCTTCCACACAATTTAAAGTTCAATTGTTTTACCCTTTCCCAGTACCTCTCAACTACATTGAATTTCTCTCAACACTTCTTAACCATGAATATCTCCAAGTTATTTTCAGAGTACCAGCAGCACTTTGATCCCCATTTAAAAAAAATACCTTCATGTGAACGAAGCAATACTTGATCTTCCGCATGTCAGCACCAACATCCAGAGAGCTATCAGGATCATTATCTTTGAGAAATGTTTCAATTAATTCATCCAACCTGGAAATTACATTTTTTAAGAGAAAAAAAGAAATTTCACAAACAAGGAGACAACCCTGCAAAGTGACATGTCAAATACAATAAAAAATGTAGCAAGCTGCCTGATATTAATAGGTTATTTTTCTTCAAGGTCCATGCATTTGAAATGTACTTTTGTTCTGGTTAATGAAACCAGGATTTGCTACTGAAGATTCTACAACTGCATATCTGAACATACTGGTACATGCTAAGGAATAGTTCAAGAACTAAAAGCATCTTAGAAGTAATCTTTTCTTTTTCTCATTTATTTTGTAACCTTTTGTTCTTCTGCTATCTAATAATTGAAAAGACTTAAAATCTGCTCTCTCAGAAGACTAGACTTTAAAATATTTTGGGCATAGGATTTGTAACTAAATATGATTATTTCTGCAAAAGAAAAATCAACTTCTTTTTCTATTACAATAGTCAGCAGATAGCACAGCTTTCATGCATAAATTACCTGCACCAATCACCAAGTAAGGCAAAATATCTTCTAGTGCAGATATTTATGCACTTCTCAAAGACCTACTGCTCCTCTGAGGAATGAAATGTAATTAGCATTTTATTCTCTTGCAACGTGTTCTCTTGCAAATCTTCCTTAGGGAGATACCGTTCAGTAATTTGGTCTTCATAAGACAACCTGGCACAGAGAAGCACCCTCTTTATTTTTTAAAACCAAATTAAAATTATTAGACCAGAAACCTATACAGGTATAATATATCATGTTTTAGGCCAGATGTCACATTTCTACAGATAGAGTCAGTCTTCCTCTTACATGCTGTCACCATCTTTCCAGGTCTCATATTTCAGGACACATTGCAGCTCACTCTCAAGACAAAGGGAAGAGGATTTCTAAGCCCAAATTAGACTTTTAACCCACTTACTAAGGTATATTTCTGAGAAACTGCAAGTGCAAATTCAAACTCCATTACTGGGTTCAGATTTATGTCTTCCTGGTTCCTGACAAATGCTCTTTGCTATTTAATAGGCAAATGGTTGGCAACAATGACAGACATATGCCCTGTAAAGCATAATTTTATAATTTTAAATGTTTGTTTAGGTTATCATCCTTAGGAGATGAACTTAAGTTCTGAGCCTGAGCTAGGGAATCTAAGGTAGCTGCATCAAGTGGCCAAGAAGGGCAGGAGTTCATTTCTGTGCCTAGTGTTTCTTTTGGACTAGTTTTGTTCAGCTCCCCACTATATATGCAAGCCTTCTGAATGTCACTTCATAGTCATTTCAGTTACGGGATTGGGAATCTTGTTGCATTTGATTATCAGAATCACTTTGTTGTAACCACACAGAAAAACTGTAGGCATCATAATATCACAGTATCCAAAGCTGACCCTAGAGTATGTTTTGTGGTATTTCCCTGCTTCTGAACACTTCTCTCTCTGAAATTCTTCACATTACAGTAAGAGGAAGTCCCTGCTGGAGAGTGAAACAATAACATGCATGACAATCTGAAAAAAACCTTAACATTATTTTCAGGACAAAATAATGCTGCAGGACTGGAGTGAAAATTGAAAAATGTAACAGAAAGTTTTTGTATTTATCTCCTCTAGAGATAGCAAAGTGGCAACACTCAGAACAGAAGAAAAAGGAAACAAGACAATTAGTTTCAAACAAACTTTGCTTTCCTATTTTCATAATTTCAGTTAAATAGCAAAAGACACATATGTTGTGTATTCCACTCATCAAATGTCCAAAATTCACAACTTTGAATTTATAGGACACTCCCTGAATTCAATGTGACCTGTACATGTGGAGAGCTTGAAGGTGAGGAAATTCAAAGAGAAATGTTAGCTACAGAAATATTATTGGCATTGACTTGCTTCTCAACTGAAGAGATAACAAAATTTACTCAGTAAAATAACCCAAAATTTTACTTATTGCTACATGATTTTTCACAACATTAAGAGTACAACAGAACAGAAGCCAATAGTACAAAGTCACTCATGCTCTCTGCAGACACACTAAGCACAAAGAGCAGGAGAATTAATCCTTCATCCATGGAGGCAGGCATTTGTGTAAGCACTGGGAAAAGAGAGGCACTTATATTTTTAACAAGAATATGATTGTGATTACACAGTCAGTATTTGTCATATTTTAAGCACCATATTGGTTTCAGTAAGTAAGAGGAGAGAAGAATAAAATGGTTTTTGATAATTAGATTGTCTAGATGACTATATGAAGTCATCTACAAAAATGGGCCTTTATCTTCAACTAGAAATTATGAGGGAGATGTTTTAACCTTTCAAAGATTATCTGGTTGCCAGAGATTTACCCATAGTCAGATTACAACAGATTTAGGCTATGGGAATCAATCATAAAAATTGCCCTGACTTGCAATTACACTTACTACAATGTGAAAATATTTCTAGAGAAAGATAAAGAATATTTAATTCCTGAAACATAATGCTCTATTTATTGAAATTGTTATTCCAGTCAATAGTCAAGGTTCATTTGTTAAGTGTAACAAACTAGACAAGCTTTAGTTATAGATATAAACTGTTATTTCCTCTCTCTCGTGTTACCTTTTCTGAATTCGTGAAAAATCACAACAATATAATTCATTTTTTGATTTCCAAGTAGTACATAAAAGCCAAAAGAGACCTAAGCACCAAAAGACTGAGTCGAATCTAAAATAGCACAATGTAAATCTGAAGTTATAAACAAATTCAGCCTCTTTCTCAGTTGTAGGAAACCCTAGATCATCACTAAATTTTTAGATAAATTTTCAATATTTCATTGTTAAGACTGAGAACAAGAAAAGGAAAAGAGCATCCAAGTCTAAATCCTATGGATAAACAAAAATTAAAATAAATAAATAAAAGAAAATGAGCCATGCAAATCTCCATGTATTCTAGCAAAAGATATCACTGCCTCTCTCACTCTTTTAGGTTTCCACATAAAAAACACCAACCAGAACTCTTTCTAAAATAAACACAGAGTCTGGCAACACACTGGACATTCTGGGACTTCTTCCAGAAAATGGAAGCACTAAACAAAGGTACAAAATCAACAATGCAATACAGAGGCAACTTGAAGATTCTCTTCTCAATGAGTAGATCTTAGTAAACTGAACCATCTTTTTTAAAACTGATTCAGCATCTCAAAGACCGTCAAAACAACAAATGAATTTATACAGTTCAGATCTTCAGTTTTAAAAATTAATAAAAGACAATGCTACTTATTTCCAGAAACATTTACAAGATTTATCAAGGAGACAATGAAGAATCACAGGGCAAGGGAAAAAAATACAGATGAGAATAAGCATAAAAAAGGAATACTGACTGTACATTTTCCTTTTCATAAGATATATTAGACAAGGTATATCTGCTTGGTAGGTGGCACAAAAACAAATGACAACAGAATTTACAAGAGGAGTATCCTTTTTACTTCTCATATTCCTGCCAAAATCAGTTTACTATTTTTCTCTAAATATTCCAAAAAATTAAACATATAGAATAAATGAAAACTAGAGCACAGAATTATATAAAATAGGGCTGTAAAAGATTTATGAAATTCATTTAGGGCACCTACAGTTACAAGCCTAGAACATTTTTTCTGGTCAAAACCATGCACAAACTGTAGTCATCCTCCAATAGAGACAGTGAGAAAAACCTTTTTGAAAATAAAGGAGAGCCAAAATAGCTTTCATTTTTCATTCTGTTACTTTCAAGAGATGGATAATACCATTCTCCTTAGCAACAATGGCATCTTCTGAAATAGTCACCCATGTTTGATCCTTAGCTTTCTACAAGGAGAATGCACATTGAACTGTTTTTCTCAAATCAGAGACTTTTGCAAGAAGACATCAGCAAGAATTGAACCAGAGCAGATTAAACATCCCAACACTGAACAAAGTAGCATCCAGCTGTTCAAGAGTAGCAAGAAACTCATAGAGAAAAAGAAGCCCTGAGAACTTTCTAGCAAATCTTCCTTTACTGATCTACTCAGAGGCATGGGTAAGTGGCAGAACAAAGGCAATATGAAACCATGAGGTAAAATAAAAATGATCTTTTTCTAAAGGTTCATTTTTTACTCAGTCATAGTAGAATACAAAATTTATAGGAAATAAAGTATTTTTAGTCATCTATTGTGGCTCAGTCCTGAGACCATACACCTAGTCAGTCACTATGTCCTATTTTCTGTAAGAGTTCTGAACTAGAGTTTCTTTCAAAAAGAGTATTGGGATATGGTCCCAAAAGACTTGAGCAATTAATCCTTTTATTAACTTATGCTTTTAGGCTGAGGATAATGGCCAATATTTTTAAGTTCTCTCAAAACAGAAATTATAAAATAAAGCTGCCCAAAGAAGGGTGTTTTGATAATGAAATTGCTAAAGGAAAAAGCATGCTGGACACAGAATACATACCATGTTTGAAAATTTTTTAAGTATGTGACTGAGATTTTCTTCTCCCCAAAACAACCCAGGCTGAACCTTGATTTCCCCATTACACAAATTGCCAAAAGTCAATTGGAAAATAATTTAGAAAAATCATATACACAGGTTCTATAAAATGATTGAGAATGCCAAGGTAACTCACTAACTACAGGGAAGGAAAAAATGTTTAAATGCTTTGGTTCAAGCTTATAATGAAAACCAGCTAGAATCAAGAAGAAAAAAAAAAATCAACTAACAAATATACCAAAATCACTTTCCATAACATTGTGTGAACATATGTGTGAACACTCCTGCTTACTATTTTAATATGTTTATAATTATGTTTACCTTTCTAGATTATATTTTTGGAGACCAGCACTACAGCAGTCCTGGATCTCCCTGTTACATGAAAGATAGACTACAGAAGAAATAAATTCCTGTTTTGACATTCTATTTCTCTGTTATAACTTACAAAATGAGTTTTGCAAGGAAGGCATCAATCAGTAGCAAAAAAAAAAAAAAAAAAAAAAAAATAATCCCCCAATTAAAATTCAAGATAATCAAGACAAAGGCCTAGTAATGAAATTGTGCCAAAAACCTTGTAACAAATACCTATCATTCACTGAGGCAGAAAACCAGATAAAGAGATACTTTATGTACTATCATCTGAAGATCAACACCAGGAATTTTATATACACTGGAGAGACCCTTATAAAAAATACTTATAGCTATGAATTCACACTGTTCTGCTTTTAAAGTCAGATTTATAGGAAAAAGCTATGATAGAAGCTGTTTAATTAATTGAAATTCAATAGAAACCTAATTATGGAGCTAGGTACAAACACTGAATTGAAAATTACTGAATTGCATACTTGTTACACATAACTGCTTCAGTGGAAATATGCCATATGTATATATATATATGTATTTGGTACTCTTCTAACATAAGATGGTCAATTTAATTTATTTAAATTTGAAGGGATTTTGTTATGCTGGTGAGTTGTAACAGAAAAGGCTCCATTTATCTGAAATAGAAGTACTTAGCCACAAGATACTTACATTGAAAGTATTGAACTAGTATCAAAAAAAAATTCCCAAACCTAAAAGTATATTTTAGAAATCCTAAAAACTCTATTTTTGTGTATGAACAAATATTAAATGAATAATCTTTCATTTGTTGTAGTTAATAACATTAGCAAGCCAGATGCTGCATTCTTCTTTAGTTTTAGCTTAGCAAGGCTCTCAGAAATGTTTTCATGCAGAATTTGCACTAATATAAACTGGAACGTGGACGATCACTGTTGATTTTACATGACAAGAAAATAAGTATCATATGAAGTTGTCTCATAACTCATGGGCATGCAAAGTGACTCTGTTTTTTCTCTTCTCTCTTGTATGTTGTAAGGTAAACTACAGAGCAGTAAATATGGTTTGATATTATTAAAGTAAATGGAGCGTCCAAGGTAATTTTTAATAGATTTCTGTTCTTTTACTACTGCAGTGTTCTGCCCTGAGAACAGCAGGCCTAACTTACATTAATAAGAGCAAGGGTATGCTGAAGACTATTGCCAGAACCCTGCTGTATCAGAAAAAATAGTTTTCCCAACAGAAATTCTCAGAAGGATCAAGAATAGGGAAGTATGAAACAAAAACCCATTTTCTGTGAAAAACAGCAATAAACAAAGAATGGGTCTTTTTTTCCCAGTGCTCATCAGAAAAAAACCCAAAACCAAACAACAAAACCCCAAATAGGAACAAAAGATTAGACACATGCACAAAAGTTTTTAAGTCAACGTCAAGGGAACAGTATTAAGTGATTTACAAGATTAATTTAAAACTAATTTTGATAGTGGCCCTTTACATATTAACCTAGTACAAAAAGAAAAGTATTACAGTGCTGATCCAGGCAGGTTTGAATCATGATAACAGAATGTGAAACCACAAGCTGTGTCAAGCACAAGTCCTTGTTCTGATGCTTGGAAGAAAACTCACAGTAGAACAGTCATAAACAGCTGGGATGGAAACGTGTTAAACTAACAGTGCTCCTTCATTAGTGACTGTAAATCAGGCCCAAGTTCTTGGTGGAGCCTTTCCCTCTTTATATCTTTTCTTTTGCAAATAATGTAAACACACACTGCACTTCAGCTCAGAAACAGCTTTTACATTATCAACTTTATTTCTCTTCTGTTACTTTCCACCCTTCAGAAATTCTTCTTTAATGAAGAATGCTTACTGATTAGACTACACATAAATCACAAAACTTTTCTACCCACATTACTTCAGATTCCATGCAATTTTTCTGATAGCACAACTTCAGAATGATTAACTGAGCACTGTACTACTTTGCTTTTACCCATTTATTAAATAACATGCACATACATTTTTTCTAAAAATCTGCTTCTGAATTAGTCACTGGTTTGGATGAACCAGGGCACAAATTACACAGCTGAAATGCATCAGAAAAGCACTCCCAGCCAACTGAGTAAGTTTTTAAAGTTTGGAGCTCTCAATGGCTTGCAGGATGCACAGTCTCAAAACACTGGTTTGGAAGGACTTGTTTTGACCTTTCTTTATGTGCCATGATTCATTCCTGAGAGAACTTGCCTTTTAACCCCTGATCACTGACACTGTATGTTATGTATCAAAATTAAGTCCACTTAAATAACAATTAATTTTGTGTGTCAGTTGTGAACTCTGTCACGGGCAAAAATCGAAGTTTATGAAAACTAGGCTGCTATCAAGGCAGCTAATGAAGAACTTGTGGTAATTAGAGAGTTCATTTTAATTAAACAAGTTTGTTTACCTTGACTTTGCAATAGTTTCCGTATTGGTAACATAATTGGTATCAATTTGTTTTAAAATATATTAATTCCAAAAATTATTTTTAAGTTTAATAATGATGTCTATATTGTTTAAATAGGAATGCCACATCTCTAAAGATTTTATTAATTCCTTGATCTAAAACATGCATGACAATGGAAGCAGAATGACTATTACATTTTAAGAACAGCTAACTTGAAGCTAAATTAGCTTCAAGTGTGCATCAGCATGGGAAGACCATGGAGATTCAAAGTAGTGGATTCTATGAATAATGATATGGAAGATAGGGGACAAAAGGAAAGGTATTTCCAGGCATTGTCGTGAATGAAATGACAGAAGGTAAAATACCCCCAGAATACACCCAGATTGCCCTGAGAAGAGCTGTTACACATTGCTGACAGGTAGTACATATGACAGCTTAACTGACATTAATAGAGGATAATGCTGTATGCTGTGTCCAGAAATAACTGCTTAACCCCTCATTTAACAAAAGTATGCTAACTCCTGCGTGAAATAATAATAATTCAGGTAAATAGTGGAAACAGTTACATAAGTCTTCGTACAATTCCTTCAGTAGATATTTCATAGAATAGTTCTATTATCATAGCCCTGGTATAGGCTGCATTGATTTGGTTCAGTCTTAGACCAGGGTAGTAAGCAAGAGCAGAAAGCCTTTGAGCATCCTAAGTTTCTACAGTCTGGAAGATTTATGCAGCTTTGAAAAATATCCATATAGTGCTCTAACAACTACATATTACAGGAGACTCTTCTGAATTAAATGGCTACCATGTGGCAAACAGATGTAAGATGAGTTTCTACACAGTTGAAAAGCATTCATTTCAATGATGAAATGCACCCAGCTCTAAATCTTTGTATCAGTAAGAAAAGGGGTGATTTGGACTGGACAATAAAAAGACCAAGACTGGTTTATGAGAGAAAAAGGTGCCTACTGCCTTTAATTCTACACATGCAATTTGGTTTTTTTTCAGAGAAGAAACATGTCAAGTAGCTTGCTGAGTAGATGATTTCCTTCTTCAACAGCACTTTATAAAAACAATCCAAAAGCGCATACAGAAAGGAATGCTACTCACTGCCAGCTAATACTTGTGGCCATAACAGTAGTTATGTTCTAATCATTGGAGTATATCTAAAAGTAGCAAGAGAAAACCAACCTTTAGTTTATCAAAATTAAAAAAAATCAAAATATTTACAAAGCAGGAAAAACTTGAAATAAAATGAAATTACATAGGACGAGCATAACAGCAATTCAAAGAAGCCAAAAGTACTCATATGGATGAACACGAAGATAATCCTACAGTACAGAAGATAGAAGTAGTTTAAAAAACTCTGTCAAGTATCACTTACAGGTTATTAGTTATAAGATCAAAAGAAAAAGACTATCAAAAAGTATTCAAAGTTCCAAAAGATGCAAAAAGATATTTAGTGGTACCTTCAGAAGAATGCACCTGAGCAAATATTCAATGAATTTCAGTGAGATTCGAAAAGCTTCTATGATCACATTTAGTCACATATATTTGAAAATTGGCTCCAAGATTTTTTCAAACTTATAACAATCAACAGAAGCTATGTTATGTTTTCTCCATACACCTCACTAATATGCGTTTATTTCACTATTACTGTTGAAACCATATAACATTGGATAACTGGTATAATTTTGAACACTAAAAAGCAGGACACAGTAGATCATCTACCTCCCTCCCACCCCCATGCTGAAACAAATTTTCTATCCTTTGAAAAGAACTTTACAGTTTATTATCTCTGAACAGTTTCAATGTAAAAGGTAATCAGTTGAAATAAGATTTTTTTTCTCCTACTTTCAGGGGCCTTGGAACAAAAAGCGGGATAATAGAAAATTATTTATAATTTAAGCATGTAGCATAGCTGCATACATTAGGAATCTGAACTTCCTGTGCTGTTGCTACAGATTTCATAACATGCAGGAGAAAATATGTCCTCTAAGAAAATACACTGATTTAATAGCATTCGAAATCAGGCATCTAAGCAAGCAGTTAACATGAGACATCTTAAGACTACTTTATAGCTAGGGTAGCTTGTTTTCTATTGAATACTGCCTACAAAGTTCATGTGGGTCAATCTGCTAACTTCTACACAGATCTATGGTCTGCAAAACTGTGTTGCCAAAAGGCAAGGTGATATGCCTTTATTTCTTCCACCTTGCAAATGAAATTGAACACTGACATCAGCAAATAAGAACATTTACTCTGCTTTGTAAAAGAAGCCATTTGTTCAACAGCTTAACTGAGTAACTGTTAAAGGTCTATACTGTACAACAGTGCAATACTGTTAATACTATGATAGCATACAGATGTCACTATGGTGAAACAGAACAAATGTAAGACAGAAGTAATGAGATCTCCAGGACTTGAGTCAGATGAACAATATATGACTGTTGAAGTAAAAAATAGAAGTGTCTGTAATAGCATATGTATCTGAAAGAAATAAGGTAAAGTTATTAATAAATTAAAGTGCTAAGCCAGTACTTCCGGTCCTGTTCTCAGAGATTTCCAGCTGGCAAAAACTCTGGAAGCATGGGTTCTCTGGAACATAGGACGTTGATTTGAAATCCTGACTTTCTGGGCACATACTGAAAATTTCTAGTGAGCTCATTTATATTATTAAAAAAATAGTCAAAAATTATTCAACCAAAAAGGACTTTCCCTTTTACTTTTGGCATATAATTCACCAAAAAAAAAAAAAAATTTAAGGTAATTTAATTCTATTCTAAAGCATAATGCTGAAACCTGAAAGAGTACAATTTACTTGTATTTGGGATGTAGGATGTTATTTTCTACTTTTTAAAAATAGTTCAAAGAGCTCCTTTTCTAATTTTTTTCCCCTTAAATATGAAACTAATTCTTCAGCTCAAAGAAATATTTAGATCAGCCTTTTACTGCTGAAGAAATAGAAAGCAAGATCCAAAGCAAGAAATTCAGACTTTGGAAGCATTTTATGAAGTACATTCTGAACCACTTACGTAGTCTAGCTGAAATTTTTAAGCTTTGCTTTTTAGATAAACAAAATGAGAGCAGAAGAATTAATTTATGTTTAACATTTAGGAGAACAAACTAATAAAATCAAAAGTATGACACAGTAATGCAAGCGCTCACCATTTAACACAGAATTCTGAATTCCAGACAGCTGCAGTTTTAGTCACACAACTGATATACTTTGCCATTCCCAAGAAAAGTCAAGAGCATTTGTTTTCCATTTTGTTTTAAACTTACTGAATGGTAATGTGACATTGTAGCAATTATGAGGAAAGCCTATTTGACAGATTTTTTTCCTTCCATTACTTGAAAAAAAATTAAAATAAATCCCTGAAGAATTTTGATTTTTGAGGAAAAAAACAATAAAGGATGAAAATCAGTTTATTCATATGCTACCTGCAAATATTTAGCAATTCCAACTGCATTGAGTAGCTCATCATTTTCCTTTGGAATGCTCTGAATGTAAACAAGTAGAAAGAAGCTCATTGTTATGAGAAATGTTCAGCATTTCTTGACTTAGTGAGTCAAGAAACATACAAAATATCATTTTCACATATTTTTAATACTTATTTCGTGGGCAATCACTAACACCTAGTTCCTGCAACATATGTAGGGAGCAAAAAAACCTATGCAATACCATAAACATTGTGTTAAACGAAAAAATATTGGATCTACACACATACCACTGGACTTGGTTTCATTTTGGCATCTGTCTTCTACTGAAAAGTGCCTGAGATAAAGCATTGTGAGTGACAAAAACAATAAACGTGTACTCAGTGCATGGAGTTTCTCATTTACATGTTTTGTACCTTTGACCATCAGTGCTCAGCACCAAAGAATTAAAAAAACCCCCCAGGATCAGAATACTTTCAGCAGATCAATTTTGCTGTGACCTCTGTCAAAATACATATGATGAATCAAAAAAAGAATTAAAACACATCCATCTTTATATGACTATCCTTTGTAACAGTTCTCCTTACTAGTCAATTATTTGTGATAAAACTAACTACAGTTAGACTTCACTCAAAGTCTAAGGATTTGGAAAATAACAATATAAACTTGAATTATTTACATATATATATACACACACACACCCCCACACAATGAGATATAGTTTATTTAAGTTTAAACAGAAGATACCTTAACTCAGCAAAAATGTCTAAGTAGGATTTAAAGTCCATAATGACCTTAATTAGACTTTCCTCTCTGACATTTAAGAAAAGCATCAACAATAAAAACAATAATAATAAAATAATTCCCTACAATACTAGTCCTTTAAGAATTATTCTTGGGTGGCCACTTGAAATAAAGCACAACAGAGTATGCTACATTATCACCTATACCATGTTTCTTTTCTTCTTCTCCCTGTCATAACAAACTGATCTGTATGGCTCCTGATAAATAATATTATTTAGGTTTCATTATAGATTCAAAACCAGATGCAAATCCCAACATAGACATTTTCCAGTAATAGTCATCATGATTTTATCAGCCATTATCCAGGTCCATACTTCTGTTTGGACCACTCACTTGTATATTTATTATTTAATGTGTACAAACTCTCCAGATAACGACTAGCTCCAAGCTCAGCTGGCCAGTCCCAATAAACAGAACTGTCATGGAGATTTGCTGTTATGTGTTGATAGACTCTAACTGGAGACAGAACACTTAGATTCTATATACTGATTGTCATAAATGCTCAGAACATTTATGGACCTCAAGTTCAGACATGTAAATCAGCATGGTCACAAATGTTATTGCCACATGAAAGCAAGCTCAAAAAGTATAAATGTTCAAAACCACAAAAAGATACATTCATTGAAGTAATGGCTTTTTATGCTATCATTTCATTATATTTTCATTTGGGTGTTTGAGCTGCATCAGTTGTTTATTTGCGAGCACTCTGTTTGCATGAACATAGACAAATGCAAAACTCATACACACTGACATTTGGTATTTTCCTTCCCTTGAATTGTTCTAGAAAAGATTGACTTAGCTTTCAGCATTCCATTCAACTGCAGACCAAATACCAACAAGCCAGTCTGACTCATGTATGTGACAGTTATTCTCTAACACTCTTTGCCTCTCTGTTTGAAAAACTCTATATATACAATTTTCTTTTTTTTCACTTAAAAACATATGAAGAAAACAATCCCTGAAAGATGTTATTATATGGCATTGATGCTTGATGAGGTTAATTGTTTGAGGCCCTTCTTGTTTAGTATTGATCCTCAGGAAAATTATTATATCCCAGTCAGCAGTACTTAACTGCTGCTCTGTATTTTACTTCCACAGCATTTGTTCCAAGAAAGAACTTAATATTGAAACAATGAAAACATGTGCTACATGAGCCTAAATAAATATAAATAAATGATAAATTTAGAAACCTTAAAATTTTGCATTGACCTAGTGTAGCTGAGGTCCTTGAAAGTTATTTCTCATTGTGTGACTTAATACAGGTAGAAACTCATAAAAGTCTCCAGCC
Organism: Setophaga petechia; assembly: GCA_024362935.1. Lineage (NCBI taxonomy): Eukaryota > Metazoa > Chordata > Aves > Passeriformes > Parulidae > Setophaga > Setophaga petechia. The sequence continues at coordinate 57,739,519 of JANCRA010000002.1, forward strand.
TGCTTGTTTCTGGAGTAATGGGATGCAAAATTCCTTGTTATGAGCCTAGAAGAAACCTTTTCTGATAGTGTAATGCACTATATATCGTACTACATAGATAAAAAGGAAAAACATAAAACTAACACACTTTTTGGTCACAATTCTGAAGTCAGGCCTCCCAGAGGTATGTTATAGTACAATTTTATGCAGATGGTACATTCCTACTTTTATTTTGCATAATCATAATGAAAAATTTAACCAACCATTAATCCATTACTATTTATAACCTATTCCTATTCATAAGACTGCCATTTCCATGGCAAAAAGATAAAAAGATTAGCTAATAAGATTTGTGACTGTGGTCTTAGAAAACTCAAACGATTTTCAAAACCCCAGTTTCTCTACACAAAGTAAGCAGCAAACAAGACCACAGTGGAAAATTAAGGTGACAGATTTTTAAAGTTATGCTATGAAAGCACTTATATAAACCAACACATAAATTATTTAAGTATGTCTGAATAAAATCACTGAAAGTTGGTCATCTTTGGAAGATAAAAAAGGTTTATTTTTACCCTTCTGCCAGGGTAAAAAGAAGTGAACTAATAAGGGCATTTAATTCTGCATATAATGAAAAAAAAAGGTGCTTTTCTTTCTACGGCTAGTCTTGGTCACATCTCATGCTACTCTGCAATGTTATTTGTGTATTTGACACTCGTGTTTGGGCAGATGATAAATATTGATTAACTCCATAGGAACTGCAGGGACATTTCTGGTTAGGAGAATATATTGATAACTGCTGATGTAAATGATCAATAATGAGAACAATCTACATGAGAAATTCAAGGTTCAAGGTAGCAGCTTGTCCACATGTCCCCAGACTCCCCCTATGTGTTGGGGGAAATTGTTAGCACTGGTAGCTGTCTTCTGGAGCAGTTCCTTGAGAAATTAAAGACTAAGTATTGCCACTGCTTCAATTTGGTTACTGTTAACATCCTAATCAAACAAAATTAGGCAGTTCTTTCTTTATAGACTTGAGTACAGTAATTAAATAGGTCCATACTACAGAATCAATTTTTCAAGCCTAGAAATTGATTTCAGTCATTGTGAACATTTAGACCTGAGTAAACACATCATATTTAAAAAGTTTCTATATGCTGTACTGATCTGTTACCAAAAGCTACAGAATGTTACAATATTTACATGAATTAATAGTATATTTCAATAGCATGTTCAGTTAAGAAAAAAAAAAGAATATTTGGCTTTCAAGACACTGACTAATTGTGGATCCAAAATGTGAGATTTCTTTTGGTTTTTATCAAACTAATGCTGCAGCAGGATACATCTTAGCACAAGAATATTTTTTGGAATCTACTCAGATTGCATATCCAGTTTTGAGAGAGACTGTTTTTTATTCTGCCCTATTATACAACACTTCTTTTTGCCTGGCATTTGACAGGCATTCCCATCCTTTGCATTTACTTTACTTCACTTCCTCAATGCTGAGGCTGCAAAAACACAGCCAGCAGCCTCATAGAGCTTTTCATGGAAATCTGCCATTCTAAACTGGCACCTAACTCCACTTTATTATTCACTCAAGGAAGTTTAAAACTCTGAAATGAATTTAAATATTTATGCCAAAAAAGAAACTGATGAAAAGTATAATAATAAAAGAAGAAAATGAAAACAATGTAAGACATTACTGAAGTAGCTCTTCTTGGGAAAGCTCTGATTTTCTTTGCTTGCCAGTCACCAGCACCAACTCATCCTTCAAATCCTGGATTTCCTTTTTCAGCTGGATAATCATCTGCAAACAGCAAGACATAAACCAAGCATCACCAACAAATTAATATCTAGTTTATGATTTTCTCAGTAGAAGGTCCAGTTTAGTTAAATATACTTTAGTTTTCTCTTTTTTTAAACAAGATATTTTTTCTAAAAACTGTCAAAATACCTTAAATACACCAAGCACTTTTTCCCCCCTGTTTTTTCCATTTATAAACCCAAGAAAAGTCTTCCAAATTCAGTAAATTCTTGTGTTAGAAGACTTGGCTGTACAGAAAGACCTCAAAAGATATTTTGCAAAAGAGAAATAGTATTTGACATAGGAATAAAAAGAGTTTTTCTGACTCATTAGTTTTGCCTCAATAATGAAAACACATTTGAGAACTGACACCTTTGTTATAGTAAGGGCAACCATACAACAAAAGCGATTCTTTTGCTTTCCCTTATAGAAACAGAAATTTCCAAACAATATCATAATTTTAATCTGACCTTTTTTTCTTTCTCATGTGACATTTTGCAATTATTAGAACCACGGCATGCTATACTTGTAGGATGCATCAGTTGCTAACAACAAACTGATGGCATGATCAACATAATGAAATTAAATGGTATTAATGAATAGTTATGTGATAACATTATATAGAAAACTTAACTAGATTTTTAACTTCTAGGAAGTAATTGTCAGAATCTGTACTTTGGGAATAAATGTCTGTATAAAACCAAATTTTACTAATAATTAAATTTTCAAAGCCAAATTCTACCAAGCAGAGCAATATGCATACAACCTAAGTCTAAGACACGAATGAGTGCTCTTGGACACTTAATGCTTAATTATTTAATGAAGCCTCCCTTTATATGGCTCAAATGTATCAGTAGGCCAGTGGATTTGCATACACTGATTCCATGTGCAAAATAACTTTCCAATAGAATAATGTTTTTAAGGAAAATTAATCACTTTTTATTGCATGCACTTTCCAGTAATGAGATCGTTGAAATCAATGACACATATTTTCACTGGATGTTAAAACTCCTTCAAACATTTGTATTTCTTTTAATGGTTAAATCATAACTTCCTAAGATTTTATTTTGAAAACTCAATTATTTTAAACGTGCATATGATTACTTCTTTTAACTCTAAACCTACAGTGTATAAGGGGTTTTTTTAGAATAAAGTATGAAAGTCTAAAATATTTTATTTAATAGCCTATTAAAATTATGACTGTTAATTAGAGAAGTTGCAAGAACACTTAGAGAATGTTGCAGGCCAAACATTTTACCCTAATTTTATATTGCCCCATTTTGGTGCCACACTCTGATACAGTTTGTGCCAGCTGCTGAGTCAAGAAAATTAAAACAGCTGAATCACAGTAAGATCTCTGTTCAATGTTCAAATTTATTAGGATGATTAACTTCAATCTCACAACAACAGAAATCTCAATTTCAGGATATGGATAGAAGATTAATTTTCAAGTATTATTAAGACAAACAAAATCTACAGAAGGCAAATAACTTCATTTCTATTTGTACATGAACCCCAGAAGAGATGAGGTTTAATTCATGACCTCAATTTTCAGTTTAAATTATGTCCTTTACCTATGAGTGAGAGAGGTTCAAAGACGATTCACATAAAAATATAACAGGTACAAATTCATTTTCTCATTAAGATAAAAAGTCAGGAATTCTCCATTAAGAAGAATAAAGTTTACACAAGAATCTGACTTAACTCAGATCCACCAAGAGGTATTGTGAACATCTTTTATAAAGCATGCATTCGACTCACAGATGATAGATACTGACAATAAATTGTGTTTTGATTTTTCATAAAATTAATGTTATTTTATTACAATAAAATTTAATTTTTATGAAAAAGATCTTAAGTCCAGCACTTTGAATAATAGAATTGCACCCTGGGAATACACTTAAGATGGGCAACAAATTCCATAATGAGCACAGGGCCATATAAACTCAAGGTACTTGTGTTCCCCTGCTTTTTCCACAAGAGGGGATGGTTTTCTAACTCTCATGTGTCCACTTTTGCTTTACTTGCTAAATGATCCTGCAGAGCAAGACATACCAAACTTGTGGAGTATAGCTCCACAGGATGTAGTAAATGTTCAGAAGCCTGCATATGCTTTACCTCAATCAAAGCTTTCTGTGGCCATGAAAGAAATGTTTTGCATGATTTGCTACTAGAAAGTCTTTGTATAAAAGAAAAGAAATCAGACAGATACAAATTAAGAAATTGTGCAATGCTTATTGGTTTTTTTTTGGCATTTTTTTTTTAACTCTGTGATACTATTGCTATTAGAAATTGCTGGCAAGGAAAAATAAAATAAATAATAATAATGACAAAGGAAACCAGCTGAAAACCTTACAAGGATCTTCTATTCCCTTTGAAAGTCAAGAAGAAGAGACAAGATAAAATAAAAGCACAATTATTAACAATAACTGAAATACGCTAATTACCCTCAAATAACAATGAATAAAATCATTAGCTACGTAATTAGCTATTTCTGTCTCTTTGCTTGTTTCCCTCTTTTTTCTTAATAGTAACTTCACAAAGTTCTTTGTTCCTATCTAAAATGTGCCTTGAATCAATTTCAATGAAGGACTTGGTATATTTCTCAGCTTTTTAATACACAAATTGTTTCAGTGCAGCTGTGTGCCTTCATCAAGTGATTAGCAATCTTGGTACGTTCTTAGAGTTTTAGAACCATCCAATGATCTGTGACTATGAGTTAGGAATTATCACACTAAAAAAACAACACTAAGATGATAATGAAAGTGACCATTTCTCCTCAGATGCTTTAAAAGTTGAGAAAGCCTTTGATTTGATAAAGATCCACTTAATTATAATTGTGTCCAAAAGGAAAAAAGTTAAAGTGGCAGTTATTTTAAAGAAAAAAAGTTGGAACTTGCATCTGAAAACAATTTACTGGCACTTTTCAGTATAAAATCCCCAACATCAATTTGAATGCTATTGATTAATAAAACTTAAACCAAGCAATCTCCTTCCCTCTGTTCCCAGACAGTTCTCACCAATCTGGGGTCAATTTCTTCATTAAGAACTGCTTCATTCTTAATAAGAGCAACTCGCTGTGCAAATCTGCAGGTTGATATAGATTCCTGGAAGAAAAAATTTAAAAATGAGAGAGAAGAGAGAATTACGATTACCTTTGCACCAGGTAAGTAGCCAGACTGCTAACCAAAGCCATTAAACTACATTTCCATTTTTTGAGTATGTTACAGAAATATTCTATCATTTTCCAATCCAAAAATAACAATACTGAAGAGAAATTGGGTTAGCATATTAATGACAGGAGTGCATAAAACTGTTAAATCATAAGATATAATTTACTGATGCTGTTTATCCCCTGAACAACTGTGTTTCAGGTAAGACTGCAGCTGGAATTGTAGGATAACAAAGCCATGCTACACAGAAGGCAATAACCTTTGAATGATGAGAAAAAGGGAAAACTAATAAAAGTTGGGGTTTTGTTGTTGCCATTTTGGTTTTGGTTGGTTGGTTTTTTGGTGAAAATGGGACTAGGTAATTTATGTAAAAGAAGCTGGAAAAAGATGGAGGAAAGAATAGTGGAAATCCAGGACAACTGAGAAACAAGCTAAGAGACTTGAAACTGGGAGGCATACAGGGGAACTGTGATACCAGAAAAAAATCTGTCTGTTGAGCTAAGACAGGGATCAGCAGGACTGAAAGGCAGGAAAAAAAAAGATACAAGACTGAGGTAGTTGGGGAAACTCTGTGACAGCCACTGTGTACTCCCATGTAGCACACAGGGAGAAATCAAAGATGCTGGTAAGTATTGTTCTCACATTCCAGATCAGCTGATATTTAAATGCCAGACCCTGCCATAAGACATATATATATTTAATGAAAAAAACCTCAGCACCTCTATCCAGTTCAGTCAAGTAGTAAAACATAGACTACTAGCCAGTAGTCTTAGAAATTCAAATGATCATTGAGGAACTGTATGATAAACCCTTATGGGATGTGGCAGCCTGCATTTAAAAGAGAATTTGTTAGCCCCTAAATTAATTCACTACTGTAACAGAATTGATTTTCAGAATGGAAGTAATTCTGCAGTTTTCAGTCCTCCAATATAAGAAAACTTCAGTTTAAATGTTATGTTCACACATCTTTTTCTACACAACTTCTGTCTCTTTTATGTGCTTGGAGGTTTCAGTTTGGAACCCTGAATAAGGGTTACATGAGGAAAGATAATTCCTGCTAAAGACACAATATATGCACAGAGAATCAAAGGAAAGGAAAGCTTTACAATTAATAGGGTTGCACACTGTATGAGTTGGGCTCTATATCTGTCTCTGCTGTTCCTTTGCAATGATGATCAGCCAATGTGATTTTAATTAAGTTCTATACACACAGTAAGTATGGTTATATGTACAGTACATATACGTACATTTCCACTAGATCTCTTTGCCCCGTTTAGTATGCAGCACATGTTAAATTAATGAGTAGGAAATAATTCAGTTCTCAATGTTCAATATGCTAGTTTATAATTTGTTCATTCCATGCCATCAAAATGCTAATCAAGTCAGACATCTAATTTCCTAATCATTTTTATATCATGGTTATCATCACAACCCCTCAGGGCTTTACGAGGATTAATCAATCAACCTTTTCTGCAAGTGTGTGGAATGATTACACTTAAAAGAATGGAAACTGAAGTGAAAAATATCAAAAAATTATACTCGATTGTTGTAATTTTATGATCTGCTGTTCAAAATAGCTTCCATTCTGCTTCAGTTACAGCTATATTGAATAATGAATCTACAATTCAGAATCAACATCTTCATCCAAGCACTCCAAAAAAATTTGATGTAGTGACTTAAGAAATTCGGTAAACTCATTGGTAGAAGTAGGAATACAATCCAGTTCAATAGGAGAATAATCTATTTGTCCTCTTAATATGAGTACCCTTTCTTACTCTGAATTTTCTGCTTCATTATTTTCATTACAAGAAACAACACTAGGTCCTTCAGAAAGTGGCTTTTACTATACAACTTCCATTCATACTGCAGGTAGTTCTATCTTGTGCATTGTTTGTGAGTGAAATGTACACTCAATGGAAAAAAACAAACCAACATGCAGCCCTAACATAGCTATAGATAATGACTCATGCACCTATTGTAATTCTGACATTTTCTGATGATTAGTAACTTATAATCTTTTTATATTATTCAGACATATTAGCTTATCATCCTCCTTTATTATTTGGACATTCCAGATTTTGGGGATCAAGGAAGGGATTTTGTTGTTTTGTTGGGTTTTTTTTTTTTTGTTTGTTTTTTGTTTGGTTTGTTGTTGGGTTTTGTTTTGTTTTTTTGGGGTTTTTTGTTTTATTTTATTTTATTTTTGGGAGGACCAAAGAATAAGATCTGTGATGTAAATAGTATACGTTAAAGCAAGAACATGAAACTTTTAATAGCTTTTTCTGGGTAATGGCTTGATCTAAATATTTCCAAAATAGAAATCTAGAACACAATGTGAGATACACCTGATTAATTGATATATGAAGGATTCTGAACTCACAGAGCTTAAAATAACATTAACAAACTTCCCCAGGTTTCTTTGTAACCAGACAATATGTTTGCATAACTACATTTGCAAGTCTGAACAATATGTCTTCATTTAAGAGCAAAGTCCACTTTTCTAAAGGAAAAGTCTATAACTAAATGAAGTATGGTTTGAGTATAGTATTTTCCACTCTATTTCAGAAAACAGTCTGAAAAAAAATAAAATACTAAAAAAATAAAAACTAAATAGTTTTTATTTTCTTGTTTATTCATATTAGCATGCTTTTATGTTAGGAAAATCGGGAAATAAACTGATTATAAATGACTTTGAGCAGTGTTCTATGTACTCACATTGCTACATGTTCTAGAATAAAATAGACTAGACTATTTCTAGTTTATAGTTGGAAGGGACCTACAATGATCAGCTTGTCCAACTGCCTGGACAAGTTAAAGGACATTGTTAAGAGCATTGTCCATGCACCTCTTAAACGTTGACAGGCTTGGAGCACCAACCATCTCTCCAGTCTGGTCCAGTATTCAACAATTCTCTCAAAGAAATGCTTCCTAATGTCCAGCCTGAACCTCCCCTGGCATATCTTTGAACCATTCCCACACAATCCACCACTGGATACCAGGGAGAAGAGCTCAACACCTCCCTCTCCACTCTCCCTCCTCAGGGAGATGAAGAGAGGAATGAGGTCACCCTCAGCTTTCTTTGCTCCAAACTAGACAAGCCCAAATTCCTCAGTTGTTCCTCAGAGGACATTTTTTCCAAGCTTTAGCCAGCTTTGCTGCCCTCCTCAAGGACTTTCACATCCTTCTTAACCTGTGGGGCTCAGAATTGCACACAGTGCTCAAGGTGAGAATAGCAGACAGCAGGATAATCACCTCTTTTGACCTGCAGTTTGTGCTGTGTTTGATGTATCCCAGGATGTGGTGCCCTCTTGAGTGCCAGGGCTCACTGCTCCTCTGACCAGCACCCCTGGATCAATTTCTTCAGGGCTACTTTCCATCCACTGGTCTCCCAAATTATGCTTGTGTTGGGAATTACTCCAATATAAATGCAGAACTTGTTAAATTTCATCCCAATAATCACAGCCTAATGCTCCAACATATCAAGATCCATCTGCCAGGCCTTCTGTCCCTCAAGAGAGTCAACAGCATCTCCTAGTTTGGCATCATCAGCAAACTTGCTAGTGGGCCATTCAACTCCTGCATCCAGATCATTGATGAATGTATTGAGCAGAACTGGCCCTGGAACTGAACCTTGAAGAATATCATTGCTGACCAGTCTCCAGACAGATGTAGCCCCATTCACTACAGCCCTTTGATAAAAATTATAGACCTATTTGTAAAAGAGAAAACATCACTACACGTAATTCCAGTACAGGAAATCGGTGACAGGATACAAAATATTTGAAAAATTTCCATAAATCCCAAACTACCCTCCCAAATCCCTTTCACTCCGAGTGAACTCTCCATTTGTCTACCATATTCTATAAAATCTTCACTCCAAAGAAATCTAACAGAAGTTCTGCCAAGGTTTTAAGTGGAAATGCACTTTTATAACTCAAAAATTTATTCACCAGGAAATCAGTAAATTGAAAAAAAGAGTAGTTCATCACTAGGTGCAAGTCATTTCCCAACTGCATGAGATTACTTAGAGAAATGCACATTTTTCTAAATGATTTGCTCCTATCCTACAGTAATTTTCATTGATTATCTATTTCTATTCCAAATTACCTCCTAGAAACAAAATTAAAATGTCCTTTTAAAAGGATAAGATAAAAGCTTACACACTTGAATTTTAATCTATACTAAAAATCAAAAGAGCAGGATCTATAGAGAAGAAATCAAAAGAGCAGGATCTATAGATAAGTGACAGGATTTTTGTTCAAGACAGAAACAACATACATCTATGTTTCCTTTGTCCATAGCAAGCATTGCTATCATGGTAGTCATGCAGTTTCCTCCCAGGCTGTCTCTTAGCACTGAGGTCATCATAGAGTTTCGGTAAGGAATGTGGGACCGGTTTTTCTCTGCAAGAGCAATTATTACCTGAAACAACAGCAAAATTGAAATACTTAAATTTATATCTCTCTTAATGTTTGACATATAGAGAACACATCCAAGATATAAAACATATAAAGAGCAAATACAATCTGCTCAAGAACTTTTGACACAACAAAACTGGGATGCTTATGCACCCCACTGTTAGCTGCAAACCCGCTGGCTTTAATGAAAGAATTCCAAGTTAAATTTCAGTATGTTTATATATCTTTGTAGGAGTTGGACCTGAAAGACCAAATACATTAAATTTTATCATGCCCAAGCCTTACAGTCTCTCAGCAACATGGAAACTGAACATGGTAAACTCAAACCCACAGGTTTTCCTAAGACACAGGAACATAATGAAAATCTTCCTCATACTTTTTTGTCATAACTACAAAATATGGATAGTATTAAATTAAAAGCTTCCTCAATATTAGCTACAGGATGCTTTAAAAATGACACATTCTTAAAACATGTGCTTTGTACATAAGCCATTACATTTATTTCTGAGAAAATGTCTTGGAAAGCAAAGCACAAATAAAAGGGTGCATGATTACAATGTACTGCTGGAAAGAAATGATTCAGTTTAGAATATATATGCCTTGGCCAGAAAGGAAATTGTACACCTACTATTCTCAGTTTCCCTCCTCAGCTGTTTACATTATGGGACCTAATTATTAAATAAAAAGCTAGGTTACCCCATGATGTCTTGTGATATAAAAGATGTGAACTGTTACCTGGCCAAGCACTGTACTGAAAATCTTTATCTATGTGAGTTGTGCAAGCTCTCCAAAATGATTAGGAGTTGGTTTTTCTTTAATAAATGTTACATATCAGTGTATATTTTGTTTATGCTACATTAAAAAAATAGCTATTCTAGAAAATTTAGTAGTGACTTTTTTTTGTGGCATTAGTTTCTCTAAATGGTCTTCACAAAGTTAAAAGTTAAAACTATAAATCTTACACTGGCAGCCTTGAGAAACACAAATGCATAATAAGAAAATTACAGTCTTGTAAAGGAATCCGGAAACCCATTCCTGGATCAAGGTTTTCAAATCTCATATGTTACAACTTGTTATATAGAAACATGTTAAAGTTTTTTTTGTTTATAATATTGCATAGAAATCTCATAGTAGTCTAGCACATACATTAATAAACACATTCTCAGCCTCTCCCACACAGAGACCATAAATGGAATAGACAAGATGAGAATAGAGCCAGAGAGAAGATATGTTATTTCCATTAAAAATGGAACATTGTTACAAGAAGTTCATTTTTTCTGAAGTCCATGCAGAAAGTCTGCGGCCCAGTTAGAATCTGAACCCTCCCACACTAAAGCTGGAAAGCTGTGACCAGCTATCATGATGCAGAACCTATTGCACTGTCACATGACAGTCTCATAACACAAATTATTTTAGTCTAAAGTCCCATAAGTAAAACTTCATCTTAATCACTACATTGATCTTTACAATTCAATCAAGTAATCTGGAATAGAAAGAGGAGACACTGAATACTTTGACAAAGTTACAAAGACCACTTGTATAGAAGCTGAACCTAGATTCTCTAAGAGAGAAAATCAGAAAATTGTCTCATTTAAGAAGGTGTTATTATCATTTAGATATAAAACCGGTTTTTTAAATAGCTGTAATTTTAAGCTTAATAATGTCACTAAAGCAGAAAGCTTCATTTTGAGTGAGCCAAACAAACCACCTCAAGCCCTAGTTGCTGTCAGAACTCTTGCCACTTTTTGTAAAATTGAATCCTATATGAAACACAGCAGGTATAATCACTCACAAATAACTCCACTGACACATGTAGAAACACTGTTAGCTCACCAGAAAGTGCAAGACTCGCAAGTGAATATGACATGGTCTGAAGTGTGCCCAAGAGTCCCTGTTTCCGTCCAACTCCTTTGTGCAAGGAACAGATTTGCACCACTATCTCATGCCATCCTGCTCTCAGAGAATCCTCAAGAGATGGGCATTTTGGCATGCATCACTTGCAGAAACACCTGTCAGGTACACCTCTATCTTGCTCTTTAGTGTATCACATGCTCTGAAGCCATATTTCTGCTTCAGAAGTCTTCCTTTTGTTTCTTATCCTACTTCCCATTTCTAGTAGAGTTTAGAAGTTTAAACTGTGGTCTTTGCAGAAAAAAAACCCAACCAACCAGCAAAACAAAAAGCCACAAACAAACAAATAAACAAACTAAAAAAATAAACCCTTTGGTAAATTTGGGCAGCAACCATCCATTAAAGGATAAAAATCTTTCAACATTCTGTAAATGGAACCTGTGTTAAAAGAGGGTTAACAAACACATTCATTAAAGCAATGAGAACACTGTAACCTGGAGTGTTTTTTTGGGAAGTAATTCCACTATAGTGTCAAATCACATGGCAGTACAACTTAATTTTCAACTCTAAATCTAGTCCAGGATCTTCCATATTTCTATCATAAGGGAATATCTACATATGCACGGTTACATCGCAGTTGTAATTCCAGAATGCACTGCTACATCTCTCAGACAAAAAAAGGTACCCAGATATAGTAATAAGTACTTCAAAATTCCTGTTATCATTTCAGATCAGCTAGATAAAACTATCTTCACTTTTCTCTAGATGTAGAGGCTGCTTGGAGTAAAAGTGCAGTGGATTTATTTGAAGACTTTTTTAACATGCTGCCGATATTTAACAAGTAGATCAAGTGTGGTAACACAGAACTGTGATCTTATTGTCATGTTGATAAAAATAATTTAATTTTATTTTACTGTGAAAATCAACACTAGACCACCAGTAGATAGATAAACACTTGAGAATTTTATAAGAGATTAAAATTTTGAAGCATTTGTGCACTTTAATATTATTCACTAAAAGTTCAGGATTGAATGGTTAAAATCCTACTTATTTGGGGGCAAAAAGACATTTTTACTATCTTTGGTGGTCTTTTATTCAACATTAGAAAACATTTCTAATAATACACAATCCCAGACAGAATACAACATACCTATTTCCAACAGCATTTCTCTAAAATAGGAATTAAAATTTGTATGAAAAAAATAATCTCTTCCACTGCTAGATACATAAAAATCATACAATAAATAAGAAAGGATCCTGAGTATAATTTGTATTATTCTGAAGACATCCATTTTAGAGTCACCGATCCTTATCACTTCCCTGGAGTAGAACTCAAATACAGACATTATTCTTCAAGATAAAATTTAAACAAATGAGGGGCATGAACAAAATCTAGTGTGATAGTAAATGACTGACTGCCACCTGCTGTACCTTAAGCTTCTTCTTTTTGACAGATGAAATATCTCTGACCATAAATTAAATGAAATCCAAGAGATTTGTTTTTGTTTACCAAAAAACACTTAACACAAAACTGAAAAATATTCTCCCCCGCAAGTAGAACAGTAATATTTCCTAATCATTATTTTAAAGAACTTTCACATATACACGCCCACAAAATTTTCAGGTTTAATGATGATCTCCTCAACTGCATATTTTACTAAATAGCACATATAATATAATGTAAGTTAAAAAATACAGATTTGAATGTTAGAGTTAAGCCTTTTTTCCTTCTCCATATTCTCCTTAATTGCCCCCATAAATGACAGTCTCACTGACCTGCTATGTTTCTACATAAAAATTTTTAAAGAAACCTTAGGAGAAAATATTGTATTGTCCATTGAAATGCCCAAAATTATTAATTTCTAGCAACAGGAACAGTATCTGCTATACTGCGTAAAAAATATTAATATTGAGTCCCAGGAAGAAATTAATTTCTCTTACAGGTGTGAGATCTGAAATGGACACTCGAAAATCTTCAGTGATTGCTTAATAGCACAGCATTCACAAAAGAGATTTCATTCATTGCCAAGTGTTTCTTACTCTAACTTGGTAAGCATCATAAACATCCAATCATATAAAACATCATGGTAGATCAGAGAGATATATATTAAAGCCTTAAATTAAAAAAATAGTATTAAAATAATTATTTCAATAACTAATTCAATAATTACATAATTATTGTAAACCATATTATTATTAATAATAATTGCCATAATTAACCAAATATTTTTAATGGAAATCTTTATTTCCAAAGTTTCCTTTCACTGCTGCTGTCTGAAGTGGTTTTTTTTTTATTAATAAGGTTGGTTAGGAGCAATCTATTTGCTCATTATTTGTCTTTTCCAAAGAGGAAAAACAAAGAGCAACAGTGAACAAAGGATAGGGATTTTAGTACATGTTAAATTAAGAGGGACAATCTCTTTAGTAACAACGGCTGAATGACAAAGTTTTGTGGAGATTAATACTAACTAAAACAACAATAACAATATTATACTACTTCTATGAATACTATTGGTATAAATCCAATAGATTGGCTACCAATATGGTAGCCAATCTATAAATACATTACCAATGATATCTTCTGTCTTAAAAAGATCAGTTTGGTAGAAGAATAACACAAGACATGACAGAAGAGCCAAATAATTTACCATATCACAGTGCTTGAACCAAATAAAGCCCAAACAATTTCTTTTCACTGATACATCCTGATCCCAGTTGTGGAAGGGGAAGAAAATTATGAAGAACATTTGTAGGAGAAATATACCTCAAATCTTGTAAATATCTTTAGTATTCCAAATAAAAAAAGAAAGCTATTTTGTAAATACTGCCCTGTATACCTACTATAATCCTACCTCTTAATTGTTAAGTTTGTCCTAAATTAAAATATTTTATTTTAAAGGAAGACACATCAATTCAATGATTAAAAAAAACCCCTGCAATAAATATCCTAAGATTAAGTAAATATTCCAATAAAGTTTTCCAAAACATTGCACATTGTTAAGCAGGAATTTAGTAAAGGGAGAAATGTCTTACTCTTTTTCATTTTTACCTGCTCCAAATAATGTAATGACAGGTTGATGTATTTGGCTTCTGTGAGTAAGTGGCCTCCAATTCCAGTCTTTGCAACACGTTCTGATCCAGCAAGATCTACTAAATGCAACTTGGAGCGCCGGATAGTTGCAGATCCAGGTTCCTTGCTGGAGATGTGAATGGTGAAAATACAGTGAGACCGGCTTGAGGCTTGATTCATTGGTGTCTACAGTGAGAGGACAAAAAGAACTCTCAACGTTCAGTGGATAAATAAATTCAGCTCTTTATAGCTCAGTAATCTGGCAACCAAAATAATCTATCCCATTTTTTAGCTATTGGAACTGTAATGAACATGCAAAGAGAACCCAAAAGGATTTACCCGACTTTTTTATTCTGGAAAAACACTTGGATAACTTTAATCTGGACAAATTGTACTGTAAACAATTAAGGTTGGTCCAAAATCAGCAAAACATCAGCAAAACAAGTGGCCTTACTACATGAGGAATACTAGAAAAGGGCAGCTTGACTGGAGGAAAAGTTACTGAATGCTGATCTCTCAAAACCTATTAATTTCCCCCTTGGTACATAATTTTTTTTTTTTCCTGATACGTATCTATCAGTGTAACAAGGACTAGGACTTCCTATAAGGTTTTCGACTTCTGCATTATTACTTTTATGAAAAAATTCTTCTTGGCAAAATCAATATCAGATTTTTAGGTGGCATGACAGAGTTTTCATTAAAATGTTTGGCTTTCAATATATTTTTTTGGGAATAACTAAAGCCACACTTCCTTAATTTAAAACACAGAAAGTCTTGATCAATTTTTAGAAATGTGCAGTCTTAGCATCACTTCAGAGGTTTTCTCAATATATTTGAAATGCAGAACCAAAAGTTTTAAACAGCTCTCAGTTATTTAACATTAGATTTTAAATTAACATATGCCATCACATAGGCATTTTTATTAAAAAACATATAAAATACCTTTAAACATCTAAAGCACCTTTTGTTTAGTTGTATCAAGGTACTGTTAGAAACTTAAATCTAAAATTACTTTACATAACCCTCATTTCATAAATAGCTAAAGCTCGAGATAATATATGGAGATTAAAGGTTTAGCATACAGATAGTGTTTTTATTCATAAACTATAACAAGTATGACTACATTGTTCTCAGGATATAAATGCTGACGCTGCAAAAAACCAGTAGTGAAATAATAAATCAATATTATTGAGACAGTAACTAAATCTATATTTATTTATAGCTGCTGAAAAAATAATACAAACATCTCGGTTATACCGTCTACATTAATCTCTGGTCTCTACTTTATTCATTCTGCAGTAATTTTTTATGTAGACCTATCCTGTGATTCAGACCAGATATATAAATATATTGCCTTTTTTTTTTTACATAATCTGCTTTAACATACAACACTGCAGATGTTAAAATGGCCTGCCCATTGCAGGTACTGAAGATGTTGCCCTATAGATCCAGAAAGGACAGCTCTTAACAAAAAGACTACAAGCTGAAGTGTCCTTTAACAGGAATAATATGGACCATTTGATTCAATTGTCTTCATTTCAAGTTCCCCTTTTTTTAAAGTCTTAATAGTGCCAGCACAACCAAATGGGTTTTGGGAATTGATCCAGTTTAAAAAAAAAAAAAAAACAAAAAAAAAGAGAGCAAACCATATATATTTAAACTAGATCATTTTCTAGATTCAGCCACAGCACAGCTATAGAAAACAACTGTGCTCAATACCTGAAAATGGCAGCATACTGGATGCAAACAAGTAGGTAGTGTGCAGAAACAACATACACTTGTAGCCATTGGTGAAAATTCTGTAAGGAAATTTCAGCCTTAGCAGTATTTTCTTTTGGGCTGCTTTACCTAATACAGGTAAGCTCAGAGGGAGAGGGAAAAGCATTTTGATCATTAGTTCATACAGATGAAGAATTTTAGAATTCATAATCCTGTGAAATGAGTATCAGAGTGCAGTCACATGCTATGCTATCCTCAGAGGTGATGCTGGGCAAATGAAAAGGAAGTGAGTTGTAATGTTGGAATGAAAATAAACAGGCTGAGGGAAAGGTGTCAAGCAAGAAAGCACTCCCAAACTTACTTAAAATGTGGTTAGACTAAGAAAAAGTTATATGCTGTGAAAATGTAGTTCATTCAGCAATTCTGATTCTGTGAATAATCAGAGCCAGCTTCACTTATTTTACTGGGATGCCTAAGACTTTTTTATCTGCAGCTCTGAATCAGGACAGATATTTTTTTCCAGCTAAAAATCCACAACAGAATTAATATTCAAGTACATTCTTCTTGACAGAACTGATATTTATGGACATTTTTCACTACAGAGATAGCATCAGTCACACTATACTGCAGATAAATCTAAGCCAGATTAAGTATCAGTACAGGTGGAAGCACAAATCAAATGTTGCTATGACAGAAGCTGAAGAAATCATCATACTTCTGAATAAGCATTGTTAAGCAAACTTGAGATTTACACTACAGCAAAACCTTCTCTTTCAAAAAGGGCTTTTAGTCACACCCATTTAATGCCAGCAGAGGCAAAAAAATTTTCAAATCCTAAAAGAACATCATTTCAGGACTCTGAGTTCCATATAGCACATGGCAATATTTGCTCTACAAGGTTTTTATTGTCTATTCTGACACACTAGCCACAACTTTGAGTGTTCCAAGTGGATTTGGCTGAACCAGTCATTAGAGACTCCATTGATTTTCTCTCCACAGCTTTTTTTTTCTCATATAAATGGAAAAAATTAATGAAGCTGGTGTCATGGTTTGACACTGGTGCAATGCTAATGCCCCCATGAAAATACACTCTCCCTGGTGTCTGCTGTGAGATGTGACCAGGAATAAGCAAAGCAGGCCTCCACTTAGAAATAAAGAAAAGAAAAATTTATTAACTAAACTACAACTATATGTAAAAAGAAACACACAGGAAAAAATGAAAACCTTCTAAAAACATTTCCTCCTCCCCCCACCAAATTTCTAATACATCCATCCCTCAGATCACCAACTCTCGGTCCATCACGACCCTTTAGATAATCGATTCTCAGTTCATCAAGAGGAGAGGAGTCTTTCTTGTGCCATAGGTTTCCCCAGGAAACACAGTTGAAACATCGTGTGTTTCCATGTCACTCATGGCACCGCCCAGAGAACATGTGCCATTGTGACCTCTTCCTTCCATGTCCAGTGCTCTCATCACTGAACATGGACCAGAGCTGCTTCTAGGGTTTCCCTTTTAAGGATGCTTTGTCCTGTTCCTAAAGAGCACAGTGTGTCAGCTTCAGGACACCTGTCCCCCCCATATTCCACCTCCTGAGGCTGAGGGGTCTCAACACCGAACCTTCTTGGCTCCGAGCCATTGCTTCCCCCTGGATGCAGTCTCTGTGTGACAGAAACTTGGTTCTGTCTGTGGTTGCACAAGAAAAGTCCAGCAAAGGCCACTCCATCATCTCTTCCCACCTAAGATTTTTCTCTACTCTTCCAGCATCTTTCACGTGCACAGACTTTTATCACACTTGCTAATTTCCTCCTCCATTTCATCTCTATCTCTTTTCTCATTCAGATGCAGGAGGATCAGTATTTGTCAGGTTTCCATTATTCAAGAAAAGGGTTAAAATCTCAGGCTCTGCCTGCTCAAGGCTCCCACATGCACCTTCTTGTCTCACCACCCGCCCCACGCTTCTCCTTCTCCCGGCTGTGCTATTAAAGTTCAAGGTGGCACAGGCACAGCCTGGCTCTCTCTCTCTCTCCCTGGGTGGGGTGGGGTTGCTGCCCGATGCCTCTTGGCGCTTCTCCACCCTTCCGTCTTCAAGGGCCTCTTCCCCTCCCATCTCTGTCTAAAGCCCCAGCCTACCTCACCCAGCCACATGGCTTCCCCTCCACCACCCAGCAGGCAGCAGCTGGGCAGGGGAGAGGTCTGAACTCTTTCACCACCGGAACCCAAGAGAGAGGTTTCTTAAGAGTCCTCTGCTTTTAACTCCTGTGTTCTCAGAGGTGTATCCATGTCCCCAGTAGCCACACCAAGTGCCAATATTCAAATCTGAACACATATTGGCTTGTCCACAGCATCCCAGAAAACTCACTTCCTCTCAAACCATGACAGCTGGTTTGGAAGTCGTTGGCTAGAATCCCAAACTGGTATTTTTGTGAAGTCCTTCTTCAGAGTAGAACCATGGCTTAATCAAGAGACCAATTTTCCTTTCTGCAGTATGATTCTATCTCTGCTTTAGAGTTCCCATATACAGGAAGCTCTGTCAGAACTCTTCCAGAAAGCATATAGAAATAAAAATTTAAACTGGCAATGGGATGCAACCATGAAATGTTAATTTCGTTATCCCCCCACATTTAACTACTTTTACCACACAAGCAGATGCACAGCACAGAAGACAAATGATGATGTGTTGGCATCTGTAGTCCAAGAACAAGTCTTTTCTTTTACTATTTGGTTGCTATCTTACATATACAATTTCTGAGTATCATCATTCATCTGTTTAGAAAGTTTGGACGCAGAAAACAAATAACATTTTCTGGACAGTGTCTCAGAGCCTACTAAAATGTTCCTTCGGTGGTTTTCAAAGTTCATTTTGGCTTTGCTAGTACTATTCAAACCATATGTATATGAAATCATCCTAACACTAATTTGATGTGATGAAGGAAAAAAAAGAGAAAGAGGGGAGTGGCCTGATTCTCAGCAGATGGTTGCTATTGTGAGAGTTATATATAGAACAACTGATGAGCAGCAGTTACTTACAAAAAATAATTTTTTCCAGGAATTCTGTTACATCATAAACCACATAAGCAGACTTCAGATGCTTTGTGATATCACGTGAACACTACAAAGGACTTAATGCCAGGTCATCTATTGCTGCCCATTTGTAGCATGGCAAAGGACAAATTCAGTAACATTGACTTAGTAAAGCATCAACACTTCATTTGATCATGGAAAATATGTACAAGGTGCGTTTCAAGTCATACAAGCCAGTCTTGTTTTTTTCCAGGACGAAAATATACCTGTGTTTGCTGAAATGAAATAAATTGTATAGAAGCTTTGTGACTATAACTACTACATCTATTTATACAATGATTGCAAGAGGATGACATCTACTCAAATGAGAATCTACATCACAGTCATACTGGAAGAAACTTCTGAGTTCGATATTTCTGTCAAGAAATGCAAGGTCAAGAACCGTCCAAAAACTTGCTGGAACCCAAGTTGTCCATCTTAATCTAATTCTTACCCATCTTAAGTCAGTGAAACACTGCAGGAGTTTCTTCCTTATACAGGAATTTATATATATGTATATATTCCTAAATGCTTTATTTGTTGCAGCTGCTATTATAAATATTTTCACTAAACATAGCCAGAAATGGATGCTACAGGTCTAAACAGCATTCTTAAGGATTGAGGACCTAAGAAAGAGAAAGCTTCTTAAATAGGACAAAGACATATGAAAAGCTGTTTGAAAATCACCACTAGGCCAACAGAAGCTGCTACTATCTGGAAGAATAATGTGTTAAGCATGGCTGCCAAAACACTGACTGAGATAATACATGAAAGAGAGCAGGACCACTGGGACAAAACAATTTTGCAGGTGAAAAATGCAGTTGTTAAGCCCATATTGCAAACCATCTCCGCTTGGCAACTTATACCATTCCAGTGAAATCTTTTCTTCCTTGAATCAAAATATTTAGGCAGCAGAAGAACATGATTTTCCTGTATGAGTGAATTAGTGACTAGCCATTGCATAAAGAGATGTCAATTCTGTGTGTTCAGAGTTTTTTGAGAGAACGTCTCAGTGAAAAATTACAAAAGTTTCTTTTAAGGAATGCTTCCTTTTCTTCTTAAGGATTTTTTTTGCTTCTGAACTTTTCAAAGAAGATCAAGGGAAAAAAAGAGAAAGTACTGATAGCATTCAAGATTGATATCAAATAAATTTTCTCCAATTTTGTGCTACAGTCAGAGGGATATCTGTAGGAAGATGTTCTGACAACTACAGTCATTTCACAGTTCAGATGGATATCTGTCTAATGAACATAAACTCCAGTTCCAATAGAACTATGCTATAAGGAAGAGCATACAAATTGAGGAATAGGAGGTGCCTTTCTTTATATCTGGTAGATGAGAGAGACCTCAGTATGTCTATAGTTTCCTTTCTAAATAATATGTTACAGGTACAGGGGCTCTTCAGCTGTACTTAGGTACACTTGTCATAGTTTTAAATTGAAAAAAAATTTCAATGAAAATATCAGGATCAGAATAGGTGCAATCATTTCCCAAAAGCAATACTTTATCTCTAGATATTTACTACAAGTACAGTTTCACAATTAGACCATGATAACTTAAACTCAGGTAACTTTTAAAGTAATTAATATTCCCTGGTGAAGACATTATTAACCTTATGTTATATAGTGCCTTTTATCCATATAAATTCCAAGGATTTAAGGACTGTTCAAAGTAGTATGTATGACCAGTAATTTTTTTACCACACATGGAAATGAAAGCACCTGTGCTGAAATAACAATGTTATTTGGTGCTCATAATACAATATTAAGGATTTGTTAGAGTGGAAAGAAGTTAATAATTGACACCAAAGAGGAACCTAGGAAAGCAGAAATTTGTAATTTCTTCTAGACTGCAGCACTAACCCAGATAGCATGCATTTTTGTCAAAAGGGGCATTTAATCTCATGTGCTCACACACTGAAATCCTATTTTTCCTATCTCACCCAATTAAAATTGCAGTCAAACACTACCAAATGGGTTTCCTAAATATATTCAAGAGAATATTAATGTACAATAAATATAAATAGAATTAGTTCAATTCACAGGTCACAAGTCAGGCCCCACAACTAACCTTAAACCATCAAGTTTCATTCTTTCTTGAAATAATTATATTTAAACATTGCCAAAAGCTTACTGATTGCCCCATTTGTACTTCAAACATTTTAAATGATGGAACAAATACTGTGTATTATACACTGTGTGTCAAATTTAAAAAAATGGAATGCTGTAGGTATAAAACCATGCCCTAAAACATTTCCTTCCTCATTAAAGCAAAATGCCTTTTCAGTAGAGGAAAAAATAAATTCTAACTGTATATGTAACTGCAGTCCCCAGATATACTAATGTCAGAAAAGGATTTTACAGTTTTGAAATTACTGCACATCCTTGGAAGGCTACCTTATTCTATTGCTTTTAGAGAAATACTAAAAACCACTAAGAATTCTCAAAATCACAGAGGTTAAGGCATGTTATTTCAAAAGGCAGAAGTTATATGGGATTTCCATCGCAAGAACTTAGAAAAGACCTCTTCAGCTGAAGATATATTAATAGTATACCAAGACAAAATGGTTTGTGAACACTGCCTAAATGGCCGAACACTTATTTCCACACAGGAGCTTTTTTAGATGTTGCTGCTACCAATTGCTAATGGCAAACTAGATTTTTAAATCCTCAGCATGCATTTTAGCTACCAAAACCATAAATTTGTCTTAACAGATAGAAAATATAACAAAACAGTCCAGATTTTATAACTTGTTGCTGCAGATTCTTATGCATTTAAATATATCAAGAAACTGCTTTATCAGAAAGCAAACAAAAATCTAGTCCTTTCATTCAGCAGAACTGCCAACAAAAGACTCCAGGTTGTTTTTAATTTTGATCTCTGCCTATTTCTCCCTGGCAAAATATGAGGCAAAAATTTCCTATTTGGATTTTTACATTATGAATCGTCTGCGCACAAATGTGTCCCATCTTACCATCTACACAACTCATAGTTCACATCAAAACTAGTACAAGGACCTAGCAAAGCAATCCTGAGAAACTAGATTAGTTTCCTTTTTTTCCTTCTCTTGGGTTATATAGTTACATGCAGGAAAGAAGCATTCAGTTATAAATGTTGTCTTAGATTCTGAAATAGAATGAATGAAAAAATTTTGCCTGCAAAATACTTTTAATATTGTGATGACTTTTTTTTTAGCACAATCAGTGATGAGGGAAAAATGCACCCCTCAAATCACAAGTTAGATTGCATTAGCATAGGCAATGCAGAAATTAAATTGTCATTCTTATTTTCAAAATAGTCAACTCTTTAAAGAAGGGTTATTCAGGGTTAAAGACTAGATTGCAATTTTAGAGGCTACACATCCCATATGTGATCCATGACAGTCATCTGAGTTTTTCCACAGCCAAACTCATAATTAAAAAAGATGAATGAAGCATTTCTTTTACTTTCTTTTCTATTTAGGTTTATTAATCTTGCTTCTTTTTCTTTGAAGTTCACTTAAGAGGGTTCTAATCTGCAGAAGTCAGAAAGTATTATCATAACTCAAGATCTAAAAATATGGTTCTCCAGAGAAGTTATGTTTTATGTCATAAGTCCTCTTTCTTAGATCTCTAGATTAACCCTTTTGTCTTCTATTACACTTTGTCAAGTTCCTCTCCTCCACACAGTACTAATATTTCTATTCCAATATCATGAAGCAGTTCCTTGCCTAAACGCTCCGGTTTATGAGAAGGTCTTATGTCGATTATCTCTTGCCTTAAAATATTCCTACCTCTCAAAATATAACTGTTCAAACAGTCATCCTTGAGAAAGAACAAGTATTTGTGTTACTTATTTATGTTTTGTAATAAAATGCTTCTTCCTCTGTGTCCAGGTGTATGTGGTCATCCAGCAGGAGCACAGAACTACCTGACTATTCATATACTATAAGTATCTTTCTTGTCAATGATTTATGATATATCCTTTTGGACATACAGAGGAGGAAAACCCAAAGAGTTCTAAAAGAGAATCAACTTTATTGTAGTAAAGACTCATTGCCAGTGCTCATATTATACAATACACTTATTATATTTACATTCCATATCCAAGCATGAAGGGAAAAAAGTACCTTACAGATATGGAAACATTTAATTTGAATTTTTCAGAATCAGTAAAAACAGCCTTGTGATTGAATATTGGCATGTATTTATTTTGAATTTCCTTTGAACTACCATCTGGAGTTTTGGTGGGTTTTGTTTATTTGTTTGGGAGGTTGTTTGTTTTGTGTTTTTCCATAAAATACCATGTGTTTATTATGCAGTAAGAAGGAAAAAAAGAGGGGACTTAATAATATTAAGTACTTCAAAGGCAATTGAGTGCTTAGTCATAGAATCATAGAATGGTTTGAGTTGGAAGAGACTTTAAAGATCATCTTGTTCCAACAGCCCAGTACCCTCGCATCCCATGACTAGGAACGCCTTCCACTAGCACAGGTTGCTCAGGGACCCATCCAAACTCGTGTTGAACACTTCCAGGGAAAAATTTCACTGGGAATGTTTAACAATGCTTTGCAAGAACATTTTTTCTTATCTTTACATGTCTGTGTATGTTGATACATGCCACAAAAAGCAAGTAAGTAACTTCAAAAGTAAGTCTAAAGTTAATGAGAATTTCTGTATTCTAATTTGAATTTCAGTAAGTTACGACTTCAAGAGTCACCAATCAGATCCACTATAGAACACTGTAATCAGAGAAATGCTTATTTGATTTCACTGTGGAAATACACTCAAAACGAGGACACTAATTTATGTCCAAGGACTTAAAAAATATAAATTTTATTTGAGAGAGGAGGAGAGATGTTTTTGACCATTTTAATTTTGGTGTTATTAAGAAGACTGGGGCAGCAAATCTCACCTCAGCAATCATTCTGTTGGTATCCCCCAAGAAGAGTAGGTTTAAGGCTTCCTCTTCATTTGTTGCTTGCTGAAGAGACAAGTTTTTCAGATGAATGTTTTGATCAGAGTCTTCCATTATTGTGACTTTTCTACATGCAAAATAAAAACAACAGTGAAAACTAGAGTTTAAATGCAATGTTGTTTCATAATTTAATTTTGATTGCACCTAAAAGGTGAAATCTAAAACCAAAGTTAAATCGTAATAAAAGAACATGAAAAATAAATGGTTCACATTAAAGGAAATATTGATTTCTTTTTTTACTGTCACCTTCTTTTTATTCCTTTATTATGAAACTTCACATAGAAAAGAAATGTAAGAAAACAGTACATTTTAGAGAAAGCTTTGGTATTTTTATTTATTGATATATTAAAATTTCAAGAGTAAGAGATTAGATGAACCCTCACAAACAAATAATATGTAAGGATTTGTTTGTCATTACCAAGTACAGATGATACATAAAGCATAGCATTATTTTGACATACAAATATACATGGAATTTTTCAGAATCAACACATCTGTAGTCAACATGTTTCTAATAACTTTAGAAACATTTGTCAAGACTATTTCTCTTTTCATTTTTCTGAAATGGTAGTAACTACAACTGTAAATTATCCCCCCTTAAATTAAAAGCAAGCTAACAATGATTTTATTTATTCCCCCTGTTAGAAATGTTCTTAGTTACACGTCTCTAAGACTGAAGCTGCCAGAAAGGAATTGGATGCAAGTATCAAGGATATGGCAAAAGCTCCTAAAGAGCTGCTAAATATTACTGAAAATCTTCTCACTTCTTTGAATAGTCCTTCAACATAAGATTTTTTTGTTTTGGAATGGTTAATGAGAATTAAACTTTATTGGCATTACTGAGTAGACATTACTGCCTCCTCTGCTGGGACATCCTATAATACCCAACATAGAGGCCAAGTAGTTGCCTCACTGGATTTGGAAAACACAGAGAGGAATCTGTTAAAACAGAAGTACACTAAATCTGAGGATAAATAACACATATCTTTCAGAGTGAATTACATGTTCTGATACAATTTAAAACAAATTAGAGCTTTTTTAAAAGTTGGAAATTTTTTTTTTATTTAAACTAAAACTTTATATTCTGTGTAAGTATAGATAATATTTTCTATACATACATATACACCTATATGTATACATATATGTATATAAATATTTTTCATGTTCTTCAAGATAAACCACAAGAGGGAGTATGGGGCTTGAGTTTTTATCAGTAGGTAGTTCTTGCAGGTTAATTACTCCAAGTTGCTTCAAAACCAGAGAGATTGGGTTTTGTTCTGCTTTCCTTCCCTTTCCCCCACCCCACCTCAAACAGAGAATGAAATCAATCATCAAAGCAGCATTCCATAGTATCACTCTTAGACATTGTAGGAGTAGTTCACAGTCTGATGGCGAAAACTCTATATTCTATTTCTCTATATTTAAATGAATATAGAGAAATAATTTTAACACATTGCAATGCACTCACTCTTTTCAAGAAAAATTGTGCATAAAATACATGCAAAGCTTCTTTGGTAGTCATAACAGTTGCTCTTCCAAGTATGATTGCCTCCCACTGTTAGCCTTATTTTTGTGTGGTGGTATAAGACATTTATATAATCACAAAACTCAGCTTCCCCGTGCAAAGCATATACCCCAGAGGATAATTCTGGTCCTGCACATCAAACTTTTGATAATGTCAGATTGTATTATGTCTGCATCTGTATGTGCATCACACACTAAAGCCCAGAGCAGGTCTGATTGCAGCATACTCTTATTAACTTGTACCCTTTCCTGCATCAACTGAGCTGCCACCAATGCAGGAGAGCCTTGCACACTGAATGCTTTCATTTATTAAATTCTTGTTACTAGCAAATATTGACCTTAATGCTTCCTTTGATTAATTAATACTATCTATCTCAATCATTTGTGTACTAAAAATAATATTAAAAAATCCCCTTAAAATATTTTGGAAAAGAAACTACTATTTTACAAGTCAAGCCTCCTATTATTTTATCTGTCTCTAGGGCTTAAAATTGAAGAAATCTCAAATAAGCTTAAAAACTTTATAAACATTTAAAAATTGATCATAATGATGTAAACAAACAACATATGAAGATACACAAGTCCTATGCCAATGCATGAGCAGGATATAGTGACACTGTGTCATTGTGAGGAGACTATAGAGCCAAAATTAAATTTGGGATAAAGTTAAAGAGAAAAGCAGCAAGTATGCATCTTGGAGTCTGTTCAGAAGAACAGATAAATTAATGGATACATATAGGTAATGTTTCTTAAAATTGCAAGAACTTTAGCTTTTAAGAAAGAATTGTCAGGATAATCATCTCCTGTATCACCCCAAAAAGATGACTTTTCAAAAGACCACGAATACCACATGAATACCTGAATACCACAACAGAGGACAAAGTCAGCACTTATTCAAGAGGCAAGGTCACAAAGTTATTCAGCTACCACCACCACAACAGCACAGAGATTTGATTTTCCATCTGTCCTGGGTTGACTATATGATGCTTTTATTCATCTGTAATCATCTGATGCTTGTAATCATCTGTTCTGATTATGCTGAATAATAAGTTTTGTACGTTTAAGACTTGTTTCAAGAGTGAAGGGGGGAGAGGAGAAGTGTGGAGTTTTGTTTTCAGAAAACTGTACTCGCTCCTGCACATTCCTGCTCCTGGACTGTGTTGTCTGTGGACAGACAGACAGTAGGACAGAGCTCTCCTTGGTTTTTAGTTAGTTTTAGCTAGCTGAGGCAATGAAGTTCCCTCGACTTTTTTTTCCTTTTCTTTGGACCTGTTTAAACCTGCTCTGGGACTGAACACCCAGAAGACTACCAGCAGCTCACATCTGTGGCCCACCAGCCCGGGCCTGGGCCACATTTCCAGCACCAGAGGGACTGATAAGAGACTCAGTGAGTTAAGCTGCAGCCCCTGGAGGGGACTTTCTGAGTTTGCTTCTCTTTTGGAGTAGCAAGAAGTTTTATTATTTAATATTGTCTAGGTTTTATTGTTTAATAAACAGTTTTTTCCACTTTTCTCCAAGGAGGTATTTTTGCCAAGCCAGTTGGGGGGAGAGGGACATTGAATCTGCTTTCTAGAGGAACCCCTTTGGGGGTTCTCTCCCAAATTTGCCCTGAACCAGGACACCATCCAAGTAGAGATTTAGAGCACAATCTCCCTTATGAGGCATGGCAGAACTGTAAGATGAGTAAGGGCTTGGGCAGACTCTTTGCTTGACACATCATATTGTGATAGGAAATCCTTCCCACTGTCTCCAATGGATTCTGTTTTGAGACAACAAAAACACAGTTTGGCTGTTCTGAGTGTTATGGACATGACTGGAGACTGTTACATATTTAGGGGTTAATGATTCATGCAACAGTGAACCTGAGCAGGCACAGCCTGTGAGGTACTGTGCACACAGCAGAGCATTCAGGACCAAGTTGTGCTGCACAGATCCCTTAGCTGCCAGATAAATTCACTGAATTCTCAGGAGAACACCTTCTAGAATGAAGCTGTTTTCTTGTAAGAAAATCATACAAAGGTTCAAAAGAATAAAAAGGAGACCTTCTCTCCATGGTCAGGACCTGTACTGCTCTTGTGCAGTGCGCCATGGGGAAATCATTAAAACTCTGTCCAACGCTGCATGGATGCAGGGCACCCAGCACATGATGGGATGCAAGATTTACTTGCCTCCTATCTTCCTCCTCTTATTCTGTCTTACCAAAGCAGTTACCCTATCAAGCCATTTATTGCTAAACCCTTCTCAATGACATCTGGAAAAAGTTGTGTACTCTCTCTCACCCCACCCCAGCATGCAGAACAAGGAATCAAAATTGAACCAGTGAGATCAGTGGTTCATGTATGAACAAAACTTAAAAAATCTGTTAGAATTTGCAGGCAACTTCAATAATCTTACAAAACAAATATTTGTCAAATAAATTTTGACATTCACTCATCAAATGCTTGTAGAAAAGTTACTTAAAAAGCTTCACTGGACTTTATACTCGTTTTCAGGAAACGAATCAACATAAAACATGGATGTGAATAACCAATATCTCTTCTATGCTAAAGTTATTGTATGCATTTTAAGTGTAATTTGTTTGAACTGTAATTAAAAAATCATAATCTTCAAAGAAATTATTCAAAACAGTTTTTAGCTGTCTCTTCATTAAAGTCTAACCTCACAAAACCTTGTATTCTCTTAACCTTTGCTATTCAGTAGTAACACAATGAGCACTCTTAATTTTGAAATAATTTCTTTCATATAAAAAAGTGAACTAGTAATATTATTAACCTTAGAAGTATTAAAATAGTGATAATTCTCAGAACACTGGAAATACATTCTTGTAGGTTTATGGCTGGTGGTCAGTTTCCAAATTACAGAATTGGCACAGCCATTAAAAGGGGCTGACATTAACACTGTTGATACTGGAGGAGAGAATTAGGTTTATTTGCATCAAAAAATCAGACTGAATAAAATATGTTTCCTATATGTTTAAGATTATTCCTTTAGCCTTATTTTGTTTTTATCCTTCTTTGTTAAGGAAGGCAGGAGTTATTTTAGTAGTTGCTTTAGCTTTCCATGTCAGCACTTTGGTAACTCTTAAAGCCCTTGGAGGGCAGTAGAGAAACAGAAGAGTACAAACTCATTTGAGGTAATTCACCAATACGCAGTAACAGGTTTTGTTTCAAAGGGAAATTATGTCACACTGACCCCATGGAACATAACAGTTCTGCATGTTACTAACATACATTGATATAGACATCATTGCTGATGCTTGAAGTAAATTGGCTCTGAGCTTAAAGTGTGGTTTCCTTAAAGTAAGACTGCATCATACTAAAAATTAAACACTTCCCTCTCAAAGAGGACTTCAAAGAATCTTCACACAAAAACGGGGAATCCCTTTTGATGACTTGAAATTTAGATTCTATTTTCCCCTGGTCACAGCACTGTGGAGTAAGGGTTGTCTGAGCTTCCTGACAAGTACCTCCTCAATTACTGCAGCTTAGATTATCATTCTAAGGCAAAACAGCACTAATTGTAGCTAGCCCTCATATGCCATCAGAGAGGTAAAGCAGTAACTTATTGCTTACCTATGAATTAATCTAGTCATTCTTGACTAATGGTTCTATAACTTCAGTTTTTACATTTGTGCTATATATGATGTAAAAAAATTCCTTACTTCTGGATAAATAAGAACACGTTAGGAAGAACTTTTCTGATAGGTTGTAATTAAAGTGAAATTCAGTAACATTTGGTCACATATACACTACAACCAAGAACCTGCTGGAGATAAAAGGCTCATTCACAAATGCACAGCAAATAAAGAGTTTTAGAAAAGTATTCCTAATTTGAACACTACTGCAAAACATAAGATGGCAGTAAGTATTTAAATAGTCTTCTACCAGCTTTGTTTTATAGCAATTATTTCATACTTTTATGTGTTGAAAACAATCATAATGTCCTTGTAGAAACATGGAATTCTCTACAGCGACAAACAGAATTGGACTGTCAATATTAAATTCAATTTCTTCATAGTTCTGTGCAGGAATCTGTATATGTATACATACAGACGTGCAGCTATATGGCCCATATTCATGCATTTATCAGGAATTTATTTACAGAAAAATAGTGGTTGTTTTTGTGAGAGTCTCTTCCTTCTTCATCTGGCAGACTCGGATGAAATGAATAAGCAGTGCTAAGATGAAAATCTCATAGTCTACAGAATACACAAAGTATGGCTACACACAAAACCTTGACTTCAGAAGCTGAGATTCCAAGTCTAATAATGTAATGATTAGATGTAACGGACAATTAAAAAAATGTGTATTATTCCTTTTGCCTTAAGCATCAAATACAGTTTGAATGTCTCATTTTTCAAGTACTATCAACAAGTCTGTCATGAATCCACAAGCCTTTCACAACTTCTATGACTTGAATGCAATCTGTGCTTAGTCCCCACATTGAGCTGGTAACATAAAGATAAAAAGAGTTTGCTGCTCAGAAGTACATATCTTTCATTCCAATTACATCCCCTTCTTTTGCAAGAATATGGATAGCAATACTATTCCAGAACAATCTGCACATTACATGAGGTTAACTAATCATTTTGTGTATTCTTCTAAAATGACACATTTCTTCAATACTCTTCCTGTCCATCTTAAATACTTAGGAAAGTATCAGCACTGACTGCTAATATTTACCCAAGAACACAGGGTTTGAAACTGTAAAAAGCCTTTGGTTTTTTATGGTGCTCGAAGTTTAGATGATGCACTGTGGGGTTGAACAGAAAATTATTTATAATATGACACCTTTAATGTACAAAAACCAAATTCTTTTTAATATTCTCATTACATACGGGCTTTCAAGCAAACTTAAAGTTATTATTTTGTATTTTGCTTACTGTCACTAAAATATTAAGACATTTTAAGCACATAAAATTCTCCAAAAATATATATATTAGACGATAAACACCTGATATATTTTAAAATATTATTATTTACTTATAAGTAACCTCTACTTTATCTTTTAAGTAACTGAAATATAGTTAATCATGCAACCACCTATTCCTGCAACTTCTACTCCCTTTTTAGATCAGAATGACACTAGAAATTTTTAAGTTTTGAATTCCCAGGCTACAACATTAAAAAATAAACAAAACCTATTTTATTAATGATATACTTTTACACATAATAAATGTGACTTATGTAGGTATAGTTTTAGTTTACAGAGCATATTTTCTTGATAAACGAGGTAGTGGAATTAATGCCCATATACAGTAAAACCTT
This sequence comes from Setophaga petechia, assembly GCA_024362935.1. Classification (NCBI taxonomy): domain Eukaryota; kingdom Metazoa; phylum Chordata; class Aves; order Passeriformes; family Parulidae; genus Setophaga; species Setophaga petechia. The sequence goes on from JANCRA010000002.1 coordinate 57,770,338, forward strand.
AAAGCACTCATTAATATTACTCTGAAGAGAAAAACTTATTATCTTACTAAAACTCATCCTGCAGCAGTATACACTATGCAAGTTTACAGGTAATTATGACTATCCCAGCATGCTGTATTCCTAATTTACAATCAAATTATCCATCAACTTTTATGTTTTAAAATAACCTTACACACAATACAGAATTATTCTTTAGTTTAATTGAATCATCATACATAAACTTAATTGGAGGATTCTAAAAATCACAATTATTAGGAAATATTCAGTACCTAGTTTTAAAATATGACATTTTCCAGAGCATGTGACCCCAAATATCTGTTTCAAAATTGCAGTTATATTATTAAAATTCAGTTTCTTTGAATTGTATAAATTCATCCTTATAAAATGTTAAATTGAATGAGTTCAGATAAAATATTTCAAATCACCTAATAAATGAAATTAATAATGTAATAAACTTGAATAACTTGATAGCATTAAATCTAATAAGTAGAAAAAAGTGTAACACAATATTTACTACTTTCTGTCCATGCAAAAATGGACACAGAACTAAATTATACTATGCAAACTAGCATCTGACAAAAATTTTGGTCCGAATGCCACAGGAAGCAGATAATAAACTAGATTAGAATCCTAAACTTCATCATGAAAGACACTGATAATGGCACACAGTCTTCATTCATAGCACTGATGTGTCATAAAGCAATAAGTTCTACTTCCATTTTTCAGGTAAAGAAATTGAAACAATTAGACCAATTCACAGTCCAGTCCCACACTTTGCATTTGTCTGCTGCTTTCCTAATCTCTAGACTAGGTTCTTTCATAAAGACCAATCTTGAAAAGTATTTTGTACATACATATCCTAGATACCCCATACTGCATGAAAAAACAAAGCTCCATTTAAACACAAAATATTGTGCTGCAAGATTTTTTTAATAAATAAAGAGAAATTTTATTTATTTTTAATAAATAAAATTTAATAACATGTGAATAGCTTAATTAGTTATTTCAAAATAAAATTCTATTGATTTTCTTTTATTGATCCACTGAAAAATTTCAGCATGTTTCCTGCTCTTGTATCAGCACTGATTTTTTTGCTATTTACAAGTGTCTGTTTCTATCATGTTGAATGATAAAATCCATGGTGCCCAGCATTATTTCAGGGCACTTGTGAATCCAATAAACAACTCACTTATTCACACCTATTTACTGTTTGCTTAGCTATTTAAAAATAACACAGATTATAAACTATTATTTCAGACTTGGAGACTAGGACTTGGATTTCCTATGAATTAGAAATCTTTAACTTCACCAGCCGGAGCATTCATGATCTACAAACCTTTGTTTACTACCCTTCTCCAATCACTAGGTGCTAGTGTCTGATCAATGACCACTATTATAGCAACCATCTATTCTGAAGGAAATATACTATTCTTTGGAGCTACTTGTGGCCTATTTTCTAGCTGTAACTTACCTTATTTCACAATTGCATATTCTAGAAAAATAATTATCCTTGAAGTAAAAAGTCCAAATAGAAGCAGGGAGATTCTCATTACTGCTGTAAGGAAATACCACCTGTTCCATGTCTCTGTCCCACACAGTCATATATGCCATTAAAAGAGAAAGGCTGCCATGAGAAAAACAAGTGCACCTTCTCCTTGTCAGTGGCTGCAAGAGATCACTTCTGCATAATAGCAGTAAACATTTTTAATCCTTTCCCCTTTGGTTGCTCCCTACCCTCCATACATACAAAATAACAAAACATTTAGGTACCGTTGACAGAATTGTGAAAGCAAAGTATTTTGATTAAATTAACACTGAGATCAGTAGCACAACTTCAAAAAGTCCTTAAACAATGTAATAGGGTATACGAAAATGATTCCTCTTGGTTTTGACGATTTTCTGTATTTATTACTTACGGCAAATCTTCCATTTTGGAGGCCTCATGTCTTGGGTCCAGCAGATCATAACCACATTCATTGTAGATTTCTAAGTAGGAAACATGAGTTGTGTACACTTTACTGCTATCCTGGATAAGAAAAAAAAATAGTGTTATAAACAGAAGTCAGAGGTAGATTAGAAGACAAATTTATTTCTGTGGCTTCTAGGTCACTTTCTCACTTTGTCTCTTTTCATGGGTATGGTGCACATGTTCAATTTCTGATACTTTCAGAAATTTCATATTGTGTTACCATATGCATAAGAACTCAAGAAGAAGAAAGGGGAAAAAAACCAACTCACAAAAGCTCCCAACCAAAATAGACAGACACACACAACAGTCACTAAAACAAAAATCCCCCACAAAAACCACCATTACCATGAGTTTAGTCTGGGATTTTTAATTGATTCTGTATACTTTAAAAAGTCTGTATATATTTAGAACATGTGAGCGGCTTACAGACCTACACAACATGGCATTTTTCGCTTCTGTACTAAAAAAAGAAAGTTTTTATAAAAAGGTAAATGCTCATATTATGGATAGAAAGACTGTGCTTAAAGAAAAAACAAAGCAAAAGTAAAAACAGCAACAAAAATAAGATTTACTTAATTTAGAAACATCAGTGACATACTGGTTTTCATTCTCTTCATCATAACTTTACAACACTGTATATGATATGATGTCAGCTGTTCACTGCAATCACAATTCTTTTGGTAAATTACATTGCCAAAAAGTAATTTAACACAACTGAGTTTTGCTGACAATTTTCCCCTGCCCCAAAGCCAAATCCAAACAACATAAACCTCAAAATAGTGGGCTATGATTTCCAAAATTAAAGAAATAAAAGAGAATAAAAAAATCAGTCACTTGTTTTTCAGCAGAGAAAACCACTGTGAAAGCACTCATATCACAGTTGAAATGTAATAATTCAATCCACTGTAGGTTTTTTGCAAAATACTTTGAGATATAACTTGTCACTTTCATTTAATAATTATTTCCCATGTTTTTTTAATTGGTTATGACAGTTCACTATTTCAAGGGACATAATTTAAAAGATATACTACAGATGGATGGAAAAAATGTAGTAAGGAACAGTTCAAACCGGATGCCATGGAAATAGGAGAATTTCTAAATTAAAAGGAGATGTTATTAAAAACAAAGGGCTTGATTTGCTTCTCATTTAGTTCTCCAATTTTGTTTCTTTGGTTTCAAACTGTGCTGTCTTTGTCCAAGTAGAAGCTTAACAAGTCTTGTATTTCATGTCCCTGATTTCACTTTCTCCGGTTTCATCCTACTTAGGGTTAGAAGGCAAATGATTCTTCTCCACTATTTGAGCTCCTTCCAAACCATAGTTGTAGGTATAAAGAAATGCAACAGGGGAAAGATATGAAAAGAAGGGCAAGAGGAAAGATAAAACACCAAGAAGAGATCCTTTAAAATGCACTAAGAAAAAAAATTATATTAAATGATCTGGAAGCAGGAAAATTGAAATAGCCCCATAAGTGTAACTAAGTATAACTTTTGATCCAAAACCCAGTCTGAAATGGGAAACATTCGTATTTCTGTGTTGAGAATCTCACAAACATACTAGTTAATTCTCATCTAGTTAATTTTCTTTACTACATAATTAGCATTAGAAAAGAATGTTGGTGTGTTAACACTGTTTGTTGCTGGCAATTACACGATAAACCTGTTCACTTTCCACAGCAAAAGTCCTCCATGGAGGTTGTGTTAGTGTAGCAGAAAGTCTAAGATAACATGATCATGTGGGTTTTTTTCATTTCCATTCCCACAATGGCAAGTTTTTGTGCACCTGCCACATACTGTGTACATTTACCTGCCAAAGCCATACTTCCAAACAGCCAAAGTAATTACTCAGTCTTGTTAACCCTTACTGAGACAGGGCATGTTAGTGTGACTGAGCCATATACCCTTCTGCAAACTGATTCGTATTCTGTAGTACACAACCAAAAGAATATAAATGTACAGTGGAATGATTTATGTCAATGGCAAATCATATTTAAATTGGCTTAATTAAGTAGCTTTGCTAAAATGTGAAGATTAATAAGTCATAGGCCTGGTGAAATAAATGAAGAGACAAAACATAAATTACACCAGACTCCTGTCTTCCTCTCTTCACTTTCTCCTATAATTATAAAAGTACTGGAATAATTGACTGTGTTGACTCATGTAAGTATTTCAGACACTAAAAGAAAATGAAATTTCTCACAAACATAATAAACATAGCAAAAAAAAAAAATCAGTGTGCTTACTCTGGCACATCCTTTCACTTATTGACTCATTTCATCACATAAAAAGTCAAAAATTAAATGCAATGCATGCAATACAAAACCAGAGTGGAGCTGATATAAGTGTTAGACAAGGAGAACCACTTGAGTGATCTGAAGGTATGCTGCACCAACTAAAAACAGCCTAGGTTTTACAATGACAAAAACCCCCCACAATGATGCCCATAACTTTCAGACTATTGCAATAAACCAGGTAGGCAAAACAACTACAAATATATTCTTGCACACAGGAAGTACTGTGTCAAGTTCGATATTTTATTAAGCATTAATTTTAGGACTTCCACTAATACTTTTATAAAAACAACCACTAGCAATAGTTAAATATTTGAAACCAGAAATTGGAAATTAGCAGAAAATAATGTTCCATACCTTCTGCAATTGATCAAAAATATAAGATAAAGTCCTGGGAATGATGCCTCGATCACTGTAACGTTCTGCTCCTCCTGTGATGGTAAAAGTTTTGCCACTGCCTGTCTGACCGTATGCAAAGATAGTACCATTGTATCCAGCCAAAACACTATAAAATTATATAAAGGAAGATAATTAACATTTAATGCAGAACATATTGTCCATTTTCAACTTTGTATAGGACCAAAATACAATTAACAGTAATTCTACATTGCATAGCAACTAGCTTTGGTAATACAAGAGTACACTTTAATATATATACTCTAGATTCTATAGAATTTAAACTATCTAGAATGGAAGGATTTCTTGATGCCTTGATTTAATCCATTATTGACTGATCATACTTATTACTATTTACACTACCTTTTCATACTTTTTAGTATGGCAGATGATTTTTTGCAAGGATGATATTTAATCTCTTTAAAGACTGCAGATGTCTAGAATTGTGCTATTCGTACACTAGGAGAATCAAGGAATATTTCACCTAGGACCTCATTAAATGCAAACAGAGAAAACTATATTATAGTTAGAAACTCATGTAAGGATACTGTTATACCAGGGTCCAGCCTTTATTCTCAGATTATGACTATATTGAACTACCAGACTATGCTTTGAAAAGGGTATGCAGGAGAACCTGTGCTTAATTCAGTGTAATAAAATCTTACTTTACTAAGAAAACGCACAAACACACATTGGTAATAGCAAACCTTTCTGTTATAAATATGACTGTAAAAGAAGCTTTGATAGAACAGACAAAATAGCTGTTAATGACATAGCATTAAATGGCATTCAGATTCATCTTTTTCACACCTCTTAATTCTGTTTGCAGAACTGCCTAATGCAAGTCCAGTTCAAATATCTTTCTTTAATTCACCACACTGCCACCATTGACTTCCACCTTATTTCCACTAAAGAGTAATGTTCCTAAAGAGTAGATAAGCTTAATCATCTTAAATTTTGGATTGGACTTACTATGCTTAAGAATCTACCCATTTTGTTCAACAAACTGAAAAGTAAAAATTATTCTTGTGCAACTTGTTTAAAGAACAAGTGATAAATAAACTACAATTTTAATAAATAAAAAGAGGGAAAACAACCCTTGTGTAAGAGGAAAAGAAACATGTATATAGATAGCTGCTGGTCTGGCGCCACAAGAGATGCAATGATTCTCCAACTTATTAAAGTTTATTTAAAGGCCTGGGTAGCTGCCAAATAGCTTATTTTAATCCATTACAGTAGGATGTAGAGACAAAAGACAAAACCAGAAACATGTTGAAAGGAGCTACAGTGAACATCTGCTCCCAAAATGCACAAAGATGGAGCATATATAGATATTAGATTCCAGATGTTACAAATCAAAACAATTATTGTGATAAAACACCTCATTCATCTATCTTAGGAATTTCTAGTGCCCACTGTCACAATATCTGAATGCTGACGACAGTAATGAGTTGTCAGAAGGCAAGGGGTATCAACAGAAGTTCAGACATGGCAGATTCAAACCTAGCAAGAGGAAATGATTCCTCAAGTAAATTGTAGTTAAGCTGTGCAACTCTTTGCCATGCCATGTTTTAGACGTTGAAATGTCACACAGGCTTCAGCAGAGATTGGACTAAATCACCAAAACATTTTTCTTCAGGGCTACTAATCACAGAGAAATTAGAAAGTCACTAAACTACAAATAACAAAAGACTAAGAGGATACATGCAGGAGTCAGCTCTACATGCTTACTCTGTTTTGTTCCTCTGAGCATTGCCTGCTAGTCCCTGTCAGAGACAACATAGTGCTCTAGATGGAACCTTGTTCTGATGCTGTATAGTTGCTCTTCAGCTCCTACAGATGAGCTCTCTGGCTCTTCAGAGCTGGCAACTGGGGTTGTTAAATTTTTTTACTCCTCTTCTTTAAAGATGTGTCTTGCAATGTGTTAAAAACTAATAAAGGTGTGGCTGCAAACTATTAACTCAACATATTTGTATTCTGATTTCTAACCAGTACGGAAAAAGCTGTTGATTAGAATCACCTCACATGTAAACACAGGATAAAATGTCATATACCATATGCTGTCAAAACAGCTGCAAAAGTCAGTGGGTTTTCTTTTTGCTATTTGATTCATATATATTCTTATAATTTCTGCAGGGCATCAGCACAGCTCTGAAAAGTTTTTTGGAAAACTCTGACCGCCCATAAAATGTGAACATATCCATGTCAATAATGCCTTCTTCTAAACCAATGTAATTATAGGTTATCTTAATATTGCATTACATAGATGATTTTGATTCCACAGTTATGTTCTTTAAATTCTCAGCTAAAAGTCAGCCTTATTTCTAAATTTATGTGTGAGTATCTACATGTGTAGGTATAATTATATATACAAATAACTGCATCCTGTCCATATTTACAACACACATTTCTTTCATTCAGAGTGTATTACAGCTACCACCAAGTTAATTTAAGGACAGCCTGCTTGAGGTGCTAAGGAAGTCTGTAAGGAAAGAATACAACCAATAACTCCAGTGAAACTGCTGGCAAAGCCTTCTAAGAGCAACATGAAACTCAATCAGGACAGGATGGAGAACAAATTCCTTTCTAAGTCTGAGAAGCAAAACACTTTCACAAATAGGAGACAAGGAACTAGGAGTTCAGGCAAGACTGACAAAGCTCCTTCGGCCCAGAAGCAAGCTGTACACTATGATCTTGCCTCCTGAAAGGAGCAGAAGGGAAGATGCAGTGAAAATGAAAAGCCTCTACTGCATCAGCTTGTAGAGAGAACATCAAATTTATGACCTACACAAAAGTTAAAGGTTTGTGCATACATATATACTTATGAAAGAACATATTTCAAAACTGAAGAGATATAACTACCATCCCAAGTATAATAGCATAAATATTAGTCAATATAAATTTTGAAGGCCCGTATGTGATAATATGGATTAAGTAAAAAATCCAGTTCTGATGTGTCTTATTCACACTTATTTTAAGTAACGTCATTTGGAATCAATGGCCATACAGGATATTTTAGCCATGAGCCTTGTGGACAACATAGGAAATAGTTGTTGGAGACACACTTGGCTCTTTTTCACTTCTAAGTACTTCAAGGCAAAAAAACTCCAACCAAAACTCCATCAATCCATTTTTAGTTCATTTTCCCAAAGAGTTTAACACTGAAAGAGTAACTATATTTAGATGGACCGATACCAAAACAATCAATACATCAATACCTACTTACTAAATACTCAGGAAGTTTAAGATTTGTATCTAGTATTTTTGACCCAAGATGCACAATTCCCTCAGGAAAATAAAAAGCTCAATAACTTTCATAAACCATTAGCCACCCATAAAATGCTGTTTAAAAAACAACATCAAACTATACTGCATAATTAGCATAATTACCCTTCGCAAACTGATGGGTCCCTCAGATGCGAGAAGTCAGATAATATACACATGGTCTCTTTCATCCTGAAATATAACTGCAGCAGGTACCAAAAAAGTTGGCAACATCCATTGTGACAAGAAAAGAGCAGAGCATATCTTCTTAACAGCATCCACCAAAGGGATCTTCAAAGATGCTCACTTGCAAATTAAAGCTGTCCCCAACAGTAGTGGAAGCGATTGTTTGCTGGGAAAGGTTGGTAGAGAATCAGCAGTTTTTTTCTGCCTTTTCAGTAAAACCTACTTTGCAAGATGTCAGTTCCCACAGACAAATTCTGCATTTTTACTCTTTGAGTATCTGAACAAAAGTCCTAAATTTTTGTTAAACTGAGGATTCGAAACTACACAGGTTCACATGGATAGTGATGGCAGTCGTGTGAGGACTTAAAACTACGCATAATTAAAAATCATACACCAAAAGTGTATTTTCAGTCATGCACCCTTAGTGTTATCACAATACCTAGATTTTTTTCCCCCTCTCTCTGAAGGATGAATTTTGGCATGGTTAAGAAGTCATTCTGTCGAATAAGTAGTCTCTGTACTGCTTCAAACAAAACATATTAAAGACCCATAATCCAAGGAGAAGCTTTGCAGAAAAGATCTTTCATGCATTTATACAATATTGTATAACACCCTGTTCAGAAGTTCATGAACAACTTCCTGAGAGATTAGCCAAAACACTGTTGGAGAAATCCATCTCCAGCATATTTTACCAAAGTTGTGATTGCCAGAGTTACTGAAGGGGCTTATTTTTTATCAATACCAAGCTAGACCTAAAAGCACCTACTACAGAAAAAAAACCCCTTTAAAATAATCAAAATCTTCCCTAAATTTGTACGTTTGTTTCATTCTATTACAGAATTGAGAGGGATCATTTTCATTATTCACTAAAACATGCAGGCATATCTTTGTAACGTTTTGTGATAGACTTACTCTCTACGACAAAACAATAATACATATTAAAAAGTCAGTTTCTAACAAGTCGTTGATTTGGCTTTACTTGTACTGCTTATAACCAACATATTCCATGTTTCTATCTGGAAAATATGGACAAAGTAAATGTGTCAAGGAAAACTTAATTTGCCACATGCATGAGCAGTAAGTCTGATTTGTTCAAGCTCATACCTGTGGACAATAAGATGCACTGAATGGGGACAAATCTCATTGACCTGAATTTCTGCATATAAGGAAATCTCAAAGAAACCAGGCCAAGACTTCAAGTTCTGTTAAGCTAAGACTTCCACAGAAAACATGACATTTCAGGGAAAACATGGACATGCAACAGGTCTGAAAAAGTTGCATTTCAATCTTATTTAATATACTGAGCTGTCTTCATGGCTTATTAATGTGTGGAAGATTTGTTTCATTCCTGTCAAGAAAGGCCCCAAAAAGTCAGTTGCCAATTCAAAGAGGGCCGAACTAAACAAATAGAGTATCAATATTTTAGATTTAACTCATGATACCAGAATATCAGGATTTCCAGATTTTGTAGCATAAATTATAATTACATCAACACTTGGTAAATATACATTTTAAAATTGAATATTTATTTTTGTGTTTCAGTGAAAATACATGTGGTCAAGTCATATGAAGCTTCACATGTTAAAAAACTGAATGCAAGAAAAAAATAATGTTTGTTTGATATGTTGGAAATGCAATCTATGTAACCACATCTAAATAAGTTTTCTGCATCTTGAGGTGAGTGGGATGATAAATGTTAGTTTTGTCTTTTTGATCACTGTAAGAAAAATTGATTTAAAGCAAAATATTGATGAAACATCATGATTGTTTCACAAGTATTAAGAACTCAAGAAGTATTCATGCAATAAGAAAGTCTCTTTAGCAAAGTTAATATCATTGAACAACACAAAACTGTGCAACAAAATTTTGCATGGTGGAAAACAGAATAGGAAAGTGCATGGGAAAAAAGCAAATAACAGCATAAATTGCAGGCAAGCAACTCCCAAAGTATGAATAATTATTGCTTATTACATGCCTAAATCTTCTTTATTCTTTTATTCTGCATTATAATTTATCATCAAATTATACGTTCTCTTCAAGATGATTATAATTCAGAAAAGGATTAGATCTGTTCTTACATTTTACCCAAAGAATTGAATGCTTCTTTTCTGATCAAGCACTGAAAATGTAGTGTTGGTTTCTAGCAACACAAAAGCTTGTGCTTCATCTTACAGAGTTTAACAGCAACAACTTTAAAGAAAAAGAAAGCATTGAATACGCTCTCTATGTTGCCTAGGATTTAAATGACACCTTTTCCAAGCAAAAGTTGCTTTGTGCACACAGCTGACTACAGAGGTTGATTTGATACCAGTGCTAAATAAACCTAATCATATATTATGGCAGTAACATGATGGGATAAATTAAAAATGTTCAAGTTTTACCTCCAGCTATGACACAGACTACCAAAAAATCTCCCCCAACAACAGTGCTTGAGACAGGAATTTCAATACTTTTAGTATTTTCTCTAACCAGAATACTAAGGGATACTTTCCCTCAACTGGGAAAGAATTCTCTGCCTGGAAAGTATTAAGATCATGATCCACAGCTTATTCAATTCAATGACCACCTTTCCAGTATGTCGCTGAGTTTTAGGGGAAAAATTTGATGCAGCAAATTTTTGCCGCTGTAAATGCTTGAACATACTGCAGGCTTTACACTTATCTACATACATCAAAAGTACATCAAATACCTTAGAAACTCCCTACATACATTCTACAAATATTTTTTTCCCAATGAACATGGAATACTCTTAATTTTAGTACATCTCTTGTTTTGAAAAAGTGACATAGAAAAACAGAAGGCTGAAGCAGATATTCCTTATATATTCCACTTTCAGTAAAACGTTAATACCACTTAATAACCCAAGTGTTGTTACACAAAAGATTATGTCATTATGATTGCTCAAGAAAATCAGTTTTGGCTTCATGAAAAATTAATTATGATATGTGGTCTCTTCTGCACTTTGGACTTTGAGAAACTATCCATTATCAAGCATAGGACAATTTTTTACATTAATGTAAAGGAGAGCAATACCATGTGGGTTTTTACCCCCTCAAGTTTCTCACTCACTTATCAAGTAACTTGCATGTTCTAACTTGCAATTAATGGTGATTTCACAACATGCACAGTGAGATAGGAACTTTCAATTTGAAAATTCAGTTCAGACTCCTATGTAAATGAATGCTGTTACAGAGCTATCAGCTGGCACTTCCAGTCACTGCACTGCCTTGTCTCATTCCTGAAACCTGCCTAATTCCTAAATATAGTGTGATGCAGAAGTATAACTCATGGAAGCAATTCCACTTAAATTGATAGATATGTTATGTTTACAACCTCCTAACATTCCTCAAGTGAGAAATTCCTCAAGTGAGAGCTAGACAATTTATGGGTAGTTACTACAGTCTTAAATATCATTCAGTACTTTGTCCTTGAGTATCTGAGACAATATAAATAGTGGTAAAAGCCCAGTGACAGTAGACAGAGGTTGAAAGCAGACTGAGGTTGTTCTATTGTGGTTGGGTTTTCTGACTACATTTTGTTTTAATTTCCAGTGAAGATCATTTGTTCTATTTAAAGCTTATGGACACAGAACTTTTCATTTGTTTCTGTGCTCATTGTTAATGAGACTTTAGAGAGGCTTTTGCCCAAGTATAACCAAGAGCTCTGCTTCCTCTGCTGCTGCACTGTTTTTGCTGAATCAAATGGAACAGTTACCTTCAAAATTAGCAAACAAAAAAAACCAAAAAACCAAAAAAACTCTGCTCCTTGAGTTCTGTCCCCACTTTTGGGCTCGCCAGCAGATGAAAAATGCACTAAAGAAACTGGAATGAGCCTGCCAGAACCAATTGAATTCAGCACGTCATGCACAAGAAGCCAAGTGAACTGTTTCCTATCAAACTAGCAAAGAGAAAGCCCTAAATGTACCTAATTACCACCTTCTGCAATTGATCATTAGAGATGGAGTCAAACTCCTCCCAGAGGTTTACACTGGTAGAAGATAAAGTTGGGGTCACAAGTGTCAAGAGAAGAAACTCCAAGTGGGTATAAGGAAAATATTCTTCAAAGTGACAGTAGTTAAGCCTTGGAACAGGTTCTCAGAAGAATTGTGGGATTCCCATCTTTGGACATTTTTGCATCTCTATTGGACAAGAGCCTGAGAAATGTGACCTAGAAGCCAGACTTGCTTTCCTCAGAAGATTGTTCCAGATGATCTACGGAGATCCCTTCTTACTTAATTATTCTAATAGGTTAAGAAAGTTTTGTACAAAGTTTATAATATGAATACATAAAACAATGAAAAATGCTTATTAAGTAAGACTAAATTCTGTATGTGTTTTTAAGTAGGTAAGAGAAAATCCTGAGAACAAGAATCAACTTGGATCTTAAAAACTTATTTATTTTCTTAGTTTATTTTGGCTTCACATTATCATTTTACCCGAGTTCTGCCATCTTCATTTTAAATGTGTAGTAGCATAAAAGCATGTGGCCAAAAGAAATATTCAATACTACAAAACATTAGACTAATGAAAAAAGCAGAAGTCATCAGTATCTCTACTGATGATATTTGGATACTGTTGGCCCTCTCTGTCTCAGTTTCTGTAGATCTGAACTTTTTTTTAATCAGTGTCACTCATTTTTCTTCCTGCTATCTCATGAAACCTCAATTCATTGATATTAAAAAATAAATTAACCAAATCCTTGCAAAAACAGCCCCCTCCACCCCTTCTCCCGCTTCCAAATTATACTGAAGATAAAAGGAAGGAAGAACTTAATTTCAAGGATCTGGAAAATAAATTTTCAGGAGAATTTGTCTTCACAGAGACTCAGCTTTCAGGTATCTTCTAACATTTGGAGGTCCAACTAAAGTTTCTTTTAATTAAAATAAACAAAGTATATCAGTATGACTTCTTTTTTCTTTATGTCTTTGCCAGATTTGTGGAACAAATCCAAATTGGTAATGCTTCATCTTTAAAAAAGAAAACTGATTTGAATGCAACAGTTTTGAGAAATTAGTGCAGGCAAGTTTCCTTAGAAATTTCAGAAGTTTCCCTACAGGGAAAACAAAATTTAATATATTTTCTTGTTTTGACCAAGATCTCTAAATATATTTAGAATTTCACCATAAACACTATAACACAAGTGTGACACAAAGATATTCTGAATCAAAGCTGTCAAACTGTAACTTAAATTAAGCAACCTTCTTGAACAACTCTAAATTGCACAATTTATGTCAAAACAAACAAGCAACTAACAGTCATTTGAGAAAAAATATCAATGACACTTCTCACTTTTTATTGCCTCATAATTGTACTCACTTCGAGAAAGAACAGCAAGCATTGCTAATTTCTCAATTAGGGGAAAGTTTAGGCTCTATTTCTTTCAAGATGACATCTGAAAAAATGTGCTCTTTTGCTCTATGTAGATTCTACAGGTCTTTGTGAGGCAGATCACTACTTTCAACATTGTGTGACAAGTATATCCAGGTATAAAATGAATAACTGTTAATCAAAATGTTTTTACTACATTTTCTGTAAGACTACACAGCAGAAAGAAGCCCCACAAAACCAGTTGAGAGTCAACTGAAGTAGTTTATGTATTACAGAGACTAATTCTTAGGATAAATATAACCCATAGGAAACCAGAACCTGTAGAAGTGGGAGTGTCATCCCCAAGGCCATCAGATTTTTCAAAAGATCACAGGTGATTGACATTAGTTTATAAACAGCTAAGCTAATTCTTATTTGCATGAGAACTGAAGAGAAAATATTCTCAAATGTTATTCTTTAAAAAAACCAAGAAATCTAATACCGAAACATTCAATTTTCAGTTCCTTTTTTTAACTGAAAAATCACGAATTCAAAACAGTTAGCATTTTCGACTTTATTTCTGGTTGCATACATAATACTAATATTGAAATTTTGAGAGTACCCTTGTTTAGTTGTGAGGGTAAAGCAATGCTTAGCTATTAGCAAACTTTTAAAGTAGGGTGTTATTTATTTTCTCTGGTTTTGATACAGTAACAGAATTAGTGGTGCTTCTTAAACTCTGCACAAAAACATTACCATATATTTAAAACTAGGAGGAAAAGAAACAATGTAAGAGATGACTCAAGGACAGAAAAAAACTAATAAAGTTCAAGCAAGTCATATGTTTATAATGGTTTGCAGAGGTTGGCACTTTTGACTGAAGAAGCAAAATTAACTAATGTCTGGTGCCTCTGAAACCACAGGAAAGATGACAATGTAACTGGACTTAGTGGCCCAACATCAAAGCGAACCTACTTAAAAGAAAAAAAAGAAAAAGAGAAAAGAAAGTTGCATCCAATTTCCATCCATCCAAGAAAAAAATAGAAAGATTTTAGAATCCTGAGCATTGCCTTTCTGGTTTTAGTTTAAACAATGCCCAAGATTTTTTTTCCCTAAGCATTCAAGTCTCTAACTGAATTTTCTCAGGACTGCAAGAATGCATGACAAAGAACCTCAAAATGTTGCTGAACTATTCCATTGATATTTTCCTGCTACTTTCTTTTCGCTGGCAATACACACACAAAATCTGTTCCCTTAGTGAAGTGACTCCAACAACCGAAACATGTGTACTTGCAACAGCTTTTTCAAGCAAGAGAATATTGACTGTGAAAGAAACAAATAATGAAGGACATTTTACTGTGAAAAACTGCAGTCTCCAAGAGAAACAGAGCAATTCTTATTCTTTCCATGATGGAAAAGAAAATGGTATCATTAACCACAGAGTGAGACAAATTTCAGGCCCAGTTCAGGACTCCATTAACCAAGGAATTTCATGACTCTGAATTTATTTTGAAATTTATATTTTTGTCTACAAAGAGGTAAAAAATTAAGGGAGTGGATAAAAAACATTGACATACTTCAGTTATTCTCTACTCTATGATAAAAGCATGAGTAAAATTATCAGTAATACAGGTATAGTTTAGAGTACAAGCTTAACCTCATTATAACGCTCAGAGGCAATTTTGATTTCATTAAGAATGGCTTTTTAAGTCAATTTCAGCATTAAAGACAAAGACTGGGAGATATTTAGAGATAGTTGTCTGCCTAAACACCATCGATTTTAATAGCACTAAAGTACTTTCAGGTATTTAAAAAAATCCAGTGCCAAAAGCAGTGCCTTACATGTCAAAACAGAAGTAATGACAAGACTTAGGAATATCTCCACAAACATTAGTGAGAGTCCCTAGCTTAAGGAAAATTATATGTGGGGGGGAATAAAATTTTCATTAGGTTTACCTCAACATTAAACTATATAGAAAATACTATTCCAAGGCAATGAAGTCAGTTTATATTACAGACAAAACAAAAAAAATTGGGCATGGATTTCTATTGCTACACAACAAAAGAGTCAACAGTAGCATTGCTATTTGAAGAGTCAAAAAAGGAACATTAGTATGCATAACATTCTCAGGGGATTGTATATCTCCTGAATTCAGACATGTCAGTATTTAGTAAATTAGAACATCAATTCACTTTTACAACAACAAGACAAAGACTTGACAGCTCTCCTTCAAGTAATACAACAAAAGCAGAAATAGTTTTTCCCTGGTTACGTGCAGGATCAACAACATACCATTCTGCTACTGGTTTGGCAATGCTGTCAAAAATCACATCTTGTTTTGCCTCTTGATCAAAAATTTTCTGAAATCTGAAAATATTAAGCAAATAATAATTGCTTAGAATGTTAAAACAGTACTTGATTCATACATTTTTGTTTATGTGTTTAATAGTCAATGTTTACATCATTAGGCTTACATAACTTAGTACAATGTTTTCCCTGTAGTCTTAACCACAGCTTGCCGTTGTGCTATTGTACATAAATAGGCTGTACACAGAGCTGCTTTGACAAGATCTGTACAATAAAATCCTCTGATAAAATGATGTGGCTTAGAAAAAAATAAACCGTATTTTAAATCTATCAAGAGAATTAGTGTTTGTAACTGGCACCACACTGAATCCTGGATAAATAGATTACACTATAACCAAATACAGCATCCCACCAGTACAGCCAGGCTCACATTTTTCCAAGCAATTTCCTTCATTCTGCTGCGCAATTACTATAGGTCACAATGAGATGATTAAGTATGTTTTGTCACTTTCTATATAAAATATCTGCAGTTATTTTACAGAATCAGAATTCTTGAGATTGGAAGGGACAATTTGTTCTAATCCTCCTGCTGCCTCTGCACCATTTCTGTTCATGTGGATGGACTGTTCTTGAGCTTGGAGAAGGTGATCAGCCAGTTTTGAAAATCAGCCAGTTTTCCTGGTCATCTCTCCAGGAATGTGTCTCCAAATTCTTACAAGCAGATCCACAAACAAGTAAAAGTCTGTATTTATGAAGTCCAGGGTTGTGATCCTGCTTTTTGCCTAACTCTCTTCTCTCAGTATCCTGAGTTTCATTATCTCACAGCCACTGCAGTCAAAGCTACCTCCAGGCTTAATATCCCTCAACAGTTTGTCCATGTTTGTAAATATCCCGATTGTCTTAACTGTATTTTAGGAAATTGTCATCCACACGTTCCAGCAGCCCCCCATAGTGCTGGTGCCCTGCGGTGTTGCCCCCCTTATTTGGAACTCTATTCTCTTCCCAGAGTGTGTAGGAAGGCCTTGGGGACACTGGGTGTATAGAAAAGCACCGTGCTGACCCATGCAGTGCATGCAGTATCACAGATAAATGCAACACACAAAACATGAAAGCATTTATTCTATCCTGCCAATCAGTCCAGTAACTCAAACAATTATTCTTGCTTTGTTTTAAGGATAGTAAGTCATAAGGTTTCTCAAAATGCATCTCAGAGTTTTTAATGAATTATAAAGTCAGACAAAAATATCTGCATTCATTAAGTCAGGCTTGGGCACTTACAGACTAAGGTAGTTGCATATGAATCTATTTGGAGTGGGCAGCTCCTCTTTTCCAAGCAGGTTACCTTAGCTGATGTAAAACTACATTAGTCTGAGCTGCAGTTCTTTATGTGGAGCTCTCTTTTATAATAGCATAGAGAAACAAATTACTTGTTGTTTACTATAAAAAATGAAGCATAACTGAATTGGAAAAAGACAGTCTTGACCTCATCATAAGAGATGATATATCTAGCTTTATTAATCACCAAATTGATATACCAAAATTTTAAAGTGTTGCCTCGCTTTTCTGTTGAATTAATAAAAATGTTTGATATTGTTGTACTGATTTTAAGTTCCTAAAAAATATTTTCACTCTCAAAACAAGAACTTGTTTCTGTCAACAGTTTGTGGTTTTTGTTACTTTGCTTTGGCTATGTCTGAAACACAGTTTCCAAACAGAATGTTTTACATCAAGACTTTAGCCAGTCTACGACAACTCATTAGATCACAAGATAGATTACAGTCCTGATTCAGTCTTCATACACAAGTTCAAAACAAAGTGCAAAAAGAGAAGAATTGGTAAATGAACCTTTGAGATGAGATTTAGAAATACATAATGACTTGCAACAGACAGACAATAGAATGACAATTTTATCTAATGCTATCAGACCCATTGTGGTGAAGAGCCTGTCCTGAAGTATTCCTCTTGTTACAGGAGTTATATAAAAATAAACCCATCTATACCATAATTTAATTTTAGACTTTTTGTGATTCTATAGATCTGTATCACTACACATAACACTGTCAGTCACTAAAGGCAGAAGGTACCTTATCTTTATAAGGTTTCTACTCACTTGAACTTGTAGCTTTCTCGTTTATTATTGATGAACCCATCTGCTAAGTCACGTGGCACAGTAATCTCCAGACTGGGCAGAGGTTCCTCATTATCAACAGAATAACTCTAATAAAGGATGGATACAAATTCACAGAATAACGTCATCAACAGAACAGCGTTACCTTTAGATACAACACTCACCTAAGCTTAACACCTGTAATTGTCTGGAGATAAAGTGCACTGAATACGTGAACAGATCTCCCTTAACTACTACACAACAAAACCAACACATAACAGCATTATCCTGTCACCATGTAAACACTACAATAACACTTAAAACCAAAGTGCAGCCTCTTTGACATAATTTGCTTGCTAAACCACTTTGATATCTGTAATGTTATAAAAAACCAAAGCACGGCCCCCAGCGCAAACCTCTCCAAAAAATCTGAAAGACAACATTAGGAAAGCCTACAACAACACAAAGGCTGTGACGAGAAGAGCTGGTTTAAAACAAGAAGGCAATTAAGAGATCTAGGTGCACGGTTATCTTTATTATCCCTTGGGAGGGCAGCTGTACACTGGGAGCAACACGTCGCCCTTCCTTGCTCAGAGCGCTGCTGAGCTTAACAAACCCAGCGACGCGTGTCAAGCGCTTTCCTGCGGAGCCCTTCTGTAACAGTGGCTGAGAAAGTTCCTCAGCCACTCCCCCAGCAGTTACAGCCTAAACTACTCTACTTAGTCATTTTATGAACTTAAGGCTTCGGACGGCAGAAGCTTCTCGCCGCACACCCACCCGCGCACCAGCCTCTCCGCCCCCGCCAGTCGCCCGAGCCTCTTGAAGGGCATGGGCTCCGCTCCTCCGCCCGCACCTGAGCGGGGAACGAGGGTCCCCGGCCAGCCCTTGGCTGTCCCCGGCATCCCCAGCGCACCCCCGGGGCACAGCTCCCAGCCTACCCCCGCCTGCTGCCGCCTGCCCAGCGGCTTCACCCGCGCGTACACCCGGATCGTCTCCTTCACCATCGCCGCCACCGCCGGGCCCCGGCAACGGTAACCGGGCACGGCCCGCGGGCACGCGCCGCCCCCACACGGCCCCAGGGAGCGGCTCCCGGCCCGCACACGGCCCCAGGGAGCGCGGAGCGGCCGGGCTCCGCCTGCCCCAGGTGACCGCCTGCCCGGCCCGTCGTGCCGGCTCCTCGCGGCCGGAGCTTCGCGGCCCACAGGTGCGGAGGGAGGGCATGCGGAGCGCTCCGGATCCCGCACCTGATCCCTTGTGCCGCACCTGTTTGTCCGCACGGCTCAGCCCACCTGTGTCAGGCTCAAGAGAAGGTCTTCCGTCTTTATGCAGTTGAAGCATCTTGGAGAGAAATACCAAGATTACAGGCACTGAGGACATCAACTCCTTAATTCTAATATAAAAATGGTTGTGAAATAAACCAAAACAAAATCTAGTGGAAAAAGATGTTGTCTTGCTGCAAGGGCTAAACTTAGAGAGCAGTAAGAGCAGAACCCCATTATTCTGTGAAGTGGTCACTGAAGAGCCACACAAACAACACGATTGCATTTTGGCCTTAGTTTTGGCGGGATACAGTGGCATGGATCAGATTACTGTGATTGCAAGCACGCTAATTTAAATTAAGTGGAAAATCAGGGACTTAATTATGGAGGAGGATAGAAATTTCTCTAACTCAGATATGGTAAGAGTATGTTAAACTTGTATTCCAAATAGGAAAAACAGTAGGGAAAAGGCTCTGTTCTCTCAGCTAAGCAAATAACCGTCTCAGAAACTGTATGAAGCATAAGTAGTGAGCCTTCAGGGAATAAAATAGATGAAGGCTGATCACCATCTAAAGTCAAGTGCAAAAAGTCAAAAGGGTAAAAATGAAAACAAATGGAAAATATTACTTGGTGATTAAATAAAGAATGAAGGAAAAACAGGACATTGCAATGGGGTAATGGAATAAACAGTAATTATCTTCTTGGCATTGCTCCAAAATTATGAAAAAAGTTTGTCTCTTGTCAGTAGGGATGGGGATGTCCAAGGTGATGTTCAAAGCACAATTTACTACAGGTAGGGAAACAATTGCAGCCAAGAAGGAAGCAGAAAATACAGTGTTCAATGAATTTAGACTAAGAGATCAGGATTTGGTAGGGAAGCATAAATAATTTCAGTTCCAGATCTCTGAAAGAATTGTGATGTTTAATTGAAGTTTCGGGAACTGAGTCATTGGTTTGCTTGTTTGGAATTGAAATGATGCAGGACAGTACACTCTTTTCTATTTCTAGACAGAAAACTGCACATTTAATAGTCAGCTGTGTTATTTAGCAGCTTAGCTGGTTTGTGAATTAGTCAGGCATCAGGCATAATATTGCAGTTAATTGTGAGGAAAGCCATTTTGTGTCTGCCCATGTTCAGTAGCTGGAGTATGGAGCTGGGTGAATGACACTATTGCTTTTGGGCCAAGCCTGCTCTGCAAATGGTTTAGGTGCCTTTCTTCAGCCTCAAGCCTGAGTTGTAAACTCTGAGCCAGTGGCACAGTGAAGACACACACTTTTATCATAGGATAGTCTGAATATGCTGTGGCACAGAGAAGCTAATGAGCCAGTTTAGACTCAAGCTGCTTCCAGAATAAAAGAATGGCCTTTCAAGAAAGGCCTGAAGTTGACAGCTAACTAAAAATGTACAGGTCTAGAGATGACATCTTATGCTGGAGGTGTGAAAAGTTTTGGTTTGCTGTAAATTTAAAGTTTATGAGATTTTTTTCTGTATTCCCTGGGAAATTACCTTGTACTTGAGGAATTTTCAGCATTTGCATTTACGTTAAACTTCAAAGATATGTCAATTTTCTTCAGCTTCAGGATATGAGGAAGTGAACCACACAACATAAGCAACCTATAGACTTGAAATAATTATATGACTGTATAACTTATACGATCTGGAAATTCCATGTTTTAAAAAGGTCAGCCATTGCCTTCTGAATTAATAGAGCATAAAAAAGAATCATCTGCCTTTACCATTGTCATTTTTTTCCATTTAGCAGATAAAATCAGTCACAATATATATATACTAGACCATGCAATTCAAGGACTTGTGCTCCATTATGTCACCTAGCAACTTACTATGCTTCCAAATAAACAGCCTTATAAGCTTTATAATAGCCCAAACTTTCAAGTTCTCTTTTTTCCCCCCCAAAGTTTTAGTTTTCATAGACTTTACTTAGTCTTGGCAACTATCATGCCATTTGGCTGAGATAACAATTAAAAGTTAGAACATTAAAATCTTTCCATAGATCAACTGGGCAGGATGAAGGGCCAAAACTCTTGCCAAAGCCTGAATTTGTTTCGTCATCCAAATCCTGAAAACATGAATGCCAAATATGTATCTTTTACATGACCAAACACACTCCTTAAGCAACCAGAAATTAAAGTCTGAAATGTGGCCTAAATTTAGATACACTATCTGTTGAGTTTGCTGTGTGAGCACTGCCAGAAATAGTACAATCTTTATAGTAAAAGGTGTGGTAACACAGAAAATTAGTTTTCTGAATATTAGGTATTTGAATGGAATGTGAAAAGGTTGAGGCAATATTTTTTGGTATTTTATGCATAATAATAATTTAATGTATAAGTCCTACAACTCTTGTGTTCTTCTGCTTTGTGTCCAGCATTAAAATGCTTAGGGCTGTCATGTACACAAAAGTGCCTTGTTCAGCTTTTAACAGGCCAGCCCTGAGAGAAGGACAGAGATGTTCTCCACTTTTATGCTACTGTTACAATCTTTTTCTTAGGAAACAGGGCTACATCCTCATGTGTGTAAGAAAAACATTTGGAAAGCATCTTAAAATTTCATTATCTCACAATCTTAACTAACACATTTTTATGTGCCCTAAAAATGTGTGCTTTGGTAGAGTCAGTCAAACTAGAAAATCTGAAAATATCCTCCTTAAGGCTTATGTATATGCATAATTATATGTCTAATTTCTTGGCTCTTTTAGAGTAAGCAAAAATTCCACAGAGAAATTTACAGATTCTTAGGACTCTGACTACAACAAACAAATCTTTTTTTTCCAAGTTCAGCAGTTTGTTTCTGGTTTGGAGGCATGAAGTGGGGATCATCTTCTAAATGGTAAACTGGATCCTTTGTTGCAAGCTATCATGAGAAATATTAACAGGAGACATAAACCTAATTCCAATGCATTGCAAATGTTATCTGCACAATTTTTCTACCTCCTTCTCATGTTTATCTTTTGCATAATGATTTTTCTTATTGATGTTTTATTATTAAACCTTCCAAATTCCATTGTTGATTTGTCTCTGACTAAGGAGAGATAAAATTCTAGGTTACTATAAATAGAAAAATTGGTAGGGTTTGGGATTTTTTTATCTAAAAACTGGTGAGAAATTTAGAATCTTATGTTCATCCTGCTGAATGAATAATTTCTTTTATAGTCATTGTATAACTAGTTTGTGTATGCTCTTTTTTGAAGAGGATTAAAATTCCATCACCTTCAATAAAACATTATAAAATTCAATTTTTGAATACCATTGATTTACAATAATCTTTAATTGAAGCCAAGTATTATTAGAAGTTTTTTTGGGCATGGTAAATTTAGAGGTGTACCAAACAGCTCTTGTTAAGTTTAGGACAGGTGGCAATGCTGAGGAAGAGGAAAATAAATAGAAATAATGTGGATAATATTAGCAGAATAGCCAGAGGCTAGAATTTTCCTATCAAGCTATTGCTGTAAAGAGAATTTAAAGAAAGAATTATACTAATTCTACATATTTCAGTTGGGCTCTTTTGGGGAATGAAAACTAGCATCACAGAAAGCAGGGAAAGGTATGTTTGAAAGTGTAAAATGAAGTTGATGCCATTGATAGATCACAGACAGAAACTTATCTGCAAGGTGGTCATGAATAAGGTGTTACAGTATGGACAAGGACCTTAAAGAAAAAACAAAGTAATGTGGTATAGACAGGAGAGTTGCTGGAGGAGGCACAGCTGCTGACAGTAGAATGATAACTGAAAGGATGATATTAAGCAACAACACAGAGTCTGTGTGTGGGACAGAGTGAGAGGGGAGGGTAGAGAAGCTGTCATTCATTGAGGACAGATGTGGGGAAAATACAACAATGCAATGGAAGGTGATCACAGCCATGGAGTAAAATTAAATTTTGTAGCTCAAAAGGATAAAGATCGTGATCCCAGTTTCACAATTATTGTTTAGTGAAACTAGAGGGCATGATGCAGGGAGCTATAGTGAAAGAGTCTCTAGAATATAAGCATAACTCCAGCTGGTAAAAATAAAGTTTATGGTTTATGTAATGTAAAAATGAAAATGAGAAAGTAAAATGAATGTTACTTTGGAGGCAAGGGTAAACAGAGGCAGCAAACCTCTTCAGGGCTTTTTGTTCATCCTTTTTCTTTGGATGGAATAGATGGAAGTGTGGAGCTCATATGAGGAAAGTGAATAGATACAGAGAGTAATTAAGAAAAATACAGAAGGAGAATAGTTGATTTCATAAGAGGATGGATTAGGATGCGGTGGCCATTACTTGAGTGGGTGAGAAGATGAGAAATGTCTTTATGGGGTGATGGAGTTGTACAAGAAAAGATGGCTATCTTTAAGGAAGCAAAAGTTTGCATCATAATCTAAGTAGCACAGCATACCTAAAACTGAGGGAAATATTAACCAGGTCTACTGATCTCAGAAAACTGCCATAATGAGCATTCTTTTATTATGCTAATAATTGCACAGACTCACGAGTTCTTCCATTTGGATGTAATAATGTGCTCCAGCCAGGTGTGCCAGACATTAAAATATTTAGGGTTGATACCTGCCTTTTTCTTCAAGGAAAAAGGGATTATTTAAACAGTATGTTCAATTTTGCAAGCACATCCTGCAGTGAAGCCAGAGAAAATGGTTTTTTTAAGTAGTGAGGCACTAAATACCTTAAAATACCAAGATCAACTTTCCCACTGAAGTTTTCCATGTATTTGTGCCTTGTTGTAAACAGGACAGCACTTATTTTCCCCATACAATTCTGTGAATTAAGAAATTAACACGCACTCTTGATCTCTTTGAAATCAACTAGAATAGCCCTCATGTTAGCACAGTGCAATAGTATTTTAAACCCTCCTGTTTCCTAGATATTTTCAAGTAATGAAAGGAAAAAGAGGGTTAGTTTGGGCGTTTTTGGGGTTTTTTTTCCTTTAAATTCAGTTTTTAGTTTAAAATAAACCAACTACTATTGCATATTCAACTAGTATTGCAAATTCAGCCTGGTCTAGTGGAATATGTCTCTGCCCAGGGCAGGGAGGTTGGAGATAGATTATCTTTAGAGTTCTTTCCAACCCAGCCATTCTGTGATTTTACATCTCAAATGCCAGATACTTTTAAGGCTGCATGATTTTGTCACATGTTGATGCTATGCGTCTACAGTTGAGAAATCTCATAAATGGGCAAGGGTTGGTATCCAGGGATTGCAGACATGAGTTATTTGCCAATGTGAGGAGGCAGGCTTCTTATCTGAGTAACTGAATTAAAATGTTCATTTAACCACTGTTGATCTCCTGTCTCTGGCTTGGCCATGAATTGTGCACTTAGTTGCTGTTTAGACTTCCCTAGAATCTTTCACTTACGAATCCCCAAGAATATAATGTACTAGTGAGTTGCAATTCTCTTGCATTTGAAAATAATCCTCGTCAAATTAAAGCTGTGTCTCAGACCCTAATATTACAAGCACAAGTGACCTGTTAAAAACAGGTAACGTGACCTGCATGTTACCTGTTTTTCATTTATGGCTGAAGAGAACAGATCCTCAATTCAGAGAGTAAGCTTCCTAAAGTTCTTGGTGGCAATTTGACAGACAGATATATGTCAGCAGTAATTTTTTAGGTTAAATCATTATTAAGCTAAGAGTATATATTTCACGGGAGAACTGTTGACGAAATCAGGACCTATTCTTCTCAAGTTTGCATTATTCTGTGACCTGTGGGGGACGTCAGTGGTTTATATACACTCCAGCCAGATTTTTCCAGCAGTAATAAGCATGAAGTACTAGATATGATAGCTGAAAACATAGATATATCAGATTGTTCACCTAAATAATGAAAAATTCCAGCTGTAAATAAATTAATTTCTGAGACTTTCTTCAGAATATATTTTTTCTTGCAAATGATGAGTACATAAACTGCTTTAAAACAACAAAAGGGAATTTTTAACAGTTACTGTCCTTGAAAAGCTATGATTTCTTGGACTAGGAAAAAAACATTTTGCATTGTAGAAGTCTAGTAGGATATGTAAGAACTCCATTACATTTTCAGAGGTCAATTCTAATCCACTGAGATGCATGAACAAAAAAAACCTACTTGAAAAGCAAGAGAAACAACCCCCAATCTTTGTCTACTACCCACATTCAGATAAATAATGTTTTCTTCACTCATGAACAGACATCCAAATACACAGAGTAGCACCAACCTTTCTCATGTGGGATCATCCAAAAGCCTTCCTTAAGATATAACTGTCCTCCTGGGTGAGTCTCAGGGACAGTGTGACTCAACTAAATTATTGCTAGCAATATAACACTTATTTTTCGGTGGAGCTGATATTATTTGCAGTTTGCACAGAACAGCTTATCAGAAGAGCCACATGACTAAACCGTGCAGTCTGGTACAAATCACAAGCTAAAAAAAGGATGAAACCTCCTACCTTTGGAAGGTGATTATCACAGCGTGTGCTACAGTTGAGATGGCCACAAAAAAAAAGAGTGCCACCATGCAATTTAAGCATTCACCCATGCAGAGCAACACCACCTCAGAAGGCTGTAAGTATCTGCCCTTCTTGTTTTAGCCCAACTTCTATACCCCTGCTGTTGATGCATTGCACCTGTGTGCCCTCTGTTCCCTTTGGTGGTTGGTCAGTGCCCCTGGGCACTCCATGGCTCATTGCTGTCAATGCTGCTCACCTGCTTCTCACAGCTGTGCCCGTTGGGGATGAGGCTCAGCTGCAGCCCCACTCCCAATTACCACAAACTGTGTGCCTACAGGTAATAGTGATTTTTGGGCTCATATTTAACAGTTTAAGAGCAGATATTAATTTAATCCAGAATAGCAATTTAGGTATGCTAATTTTTATCTGCTTTTGTCATTAGTTATTGATTGGTTTGAATTCTTGTTTTACAGTTTTGATATATTTGCATGCCCTCATTGGGCTCACCTAGGCCCCAGTGTATGCCAAAGCACCTGCAAAATTTTAATCCCATATTGCTGAAGTGAACATGGTTTAAAAATAGGGCAAATGATGGCTGCAGAAGGAAAATGGGAAGAAGGATTGTATAACATCTTTGAAAATACCTAGGCTATCTGATAAGCTGCTCTTTAGATTATGTATTGGAGTTTCAGAATAGTGCCGAGTAAAACTGAATAATGTTGAATCAAGGCAAGTAGAAATAAATGGTTTGTGTCACAATTGTTAACTAATTTGTACAGTTATTTAAATATTTTTCTTAGCATTTTAAAGTCTCCAGATGCCAAGTGTGTATCATGATTTTCTTCTGCTGCACTTAAAATTACTTAATGAATATTGGCTTGCAGGATTATTATCTTTCCAGCTAATTCCCAATCCAATTCAACTTGCCATTTCCTGGGCTTCTTGCCACATTCCAGTTTTCCCTATGCTGTTGATGTTATGTAGGACTGAAATGTGGAATTATCTACAGTTCATAAAAGAATCAAGTACCTTAGGCTGTTGTGTTCATCTATTATTAATGGACAATAAATGCAAACATGAGCTAACTAAAGGCAAGGGATAAGCACATTTAAGTCAATCAGTTCCCAGAGAAATAATTTCAAAACTTGTCAAACAATTCTTGAAGCATGGAAGAATAATGATTTCCCATAGATCCATTGTATATATTCTGGCACTGCAACTTTCCCTTTATATAATATTTTTATAAAACTTGAATAGTAATTTCCACTGAAATATCTCAAAGAGATTTACAGACATTAACTAAATCTGACTTGTAACACTAGTGTGAAGAAAAGAAGCTGGTTTAGCTATTTGTTGTAGAAAAACATCTTTGCCACAGTCACCTGCTTTGTGCTCTTCTGTCAGCACTAAGGTTCACAAAATACTTCATTCACCAATTTCTAACTATTCTCCTGCATTTGGATTCCTTTTACACTCCCTAATTTCTGGAGATGTTCATGGGCTAACCTCTCAGACAAGTTAACTATCCTCAGAGGCCTTGATTGTATGTGAAAGCAGCCACTCGCTTGTGATCCCCCCTGTTGCTTCCAAACATTACTGCACTCCGGTGGTCCTGTGCTTCTGGAAAGACTTCAGAGAGCTACTATGGCTGGTTGTAATACAGAGTTGTTTTTGTCGTGTTTCAGAGGCCAGGAGGAAATAAAAGTGTCTTCATTCCATTTTTTTCAGGGAAGCCAGGCATCAATGCCAGTCCTTTGTTGGTTATCCTGTGATTGCGATTCACTGGTTAAGAGTCCCCACACAACCCAATCTCTTCCTGCAGGTTCACAGGCCATTCCATACCTTCCAGCCCTCAATCTATCTTTCAGTTTATTTAAGCTGGAAAAAAATTTATCTAATCATGTGTTTAAAGTTTTAGAAAGCGTCCCTTCCTCCAAACACACTATTCATATTATTTCATAATATTATAATTCTTCTTATTATACACTATTGAGTATTCAGAAGTTTGAAAAATTTATCTTATGAGCAAACTGTATTTTCATGTCTTGACAAACTTGATCAAGGGCAATGAAATTTTTATATCTTCCTAGATCTGCCAAATTAATGGTGGGAGGAAGAAGGTAGGAGGAAAAGGAGCAAAACTTTTAGGTTTTAGATAATTCCTGTACCTAATAAGAATCTTACAGTAGCAAGTTTTGTGACATGAAATCTGTGAAATGAACAAAATTTATACAAATATTTGTTTAAGTCTGTCATGTTTCTGTCTATACTTGAAATAATCAAAGGAAATGACAAGTCAAAAGTACAATAGTCTTTTCTTGTGAAACCAGTTAAGAAATTTTATCTTAGCTAGTTCATCACTCATAATTTCACCCATGGTGTGTCTTCTATAAATAGTTATATCAGAACAAAATGGACTATTTTAGGGCACATTTGACAATATGTTGTACCTTTGTCTTAGATTATGCAGAGCATCCCAACTTTGGTTATTTCAAGTTGCTTTGGGACCCTAAGGACCACACTATAGGATTTGGGAGGCAGTGGGTTTAGACATATGAGAATTGTTATTCTGGTTTATTTTTCAGAATTTCCAGCTTATTTCCAGCTCACTGGGTTTTTGTGAAGTGTTTTATCTGTTGTTTTTGTTTTGTTTTGTTTTTAAATTTAAGCACAATATCCATCCCATTACATAATATAACCCCCACCCACCCACACACCCGCCCAGCATCACTGCTTTACTTCAGACACAAAATCCTGGTGCTGTGGGATATTCAATATGTTGAACCATGTGTAAATCAGCTGTGACTAAAACTCTGGAGAAGTCAGTATGCTTGGTGTATTTTTGTAAAGCTTTTTTTTCTTGCCTGTCTTCACTGGAAGACTGATTATACTTCTGTCATATTTCACTGGCCCCCACCAAGACCAGTCCAAAACCTGATTCTTCAAATGAGAATTCTGTCTTCAAACTTTCATTCATTTATAGCACTAGGTTTTCTTCTGTCTAGGAACAAATAAATGTAATCTGGACCTTGGTGGCCTTCTGTTTAATCCTGTAAATCGACACATTTCTGTAGACTACCGTGTAAGTGCTGGAAAGAGTGTTCACAATAAATGTTAAGTGTCTCATGAGAATGGCTTCTTAGTCGAGGTATTTAATAGGTACAAAGGAAAAAGTATGCCTATATGTTTCATTTTGTTCTGTTTGCTTGTTTCATTTCTTATATTATAAAACATTAAGAAAAGTTATTAGGCATTATCAGTTAAGATTCTGTGCTCTTATCCTATAGACAGGCTGTCTTAATTTCTTCTTCTGCAGGTGGGGTAGCACACAAGGTCACTTTTGGCTGGTGTGGTAATAAAACTTGGGGCTGAAGCATAGCAGTCTCTGTAGTTTGTATAAATTCCAAGAATACTTGCGCCAAGACTATTTGTCTATGTCCATAATACTGTAGCATGCTTCAGAAGCAAAGCTCAAGAATTTCCCTATGTTTTCCTGCCTGAGAAGACACATGAATATGTCATGGCTAAATTTCATTGCTTCTTAAAATGGCAGCTTCACAAGAAGAGAGAAGTACGATATCATGACAGCAGTGTAGTAAAATTGTATTCAGGGGACCTTGGGGATTATGTTCATATCTCAAAAATTCAGTAGGATTACATGGGCGCAAGTTTTGGAACTGTTGGGAGTTTTTTTTCTTTAATTAGCAAATAATACAGAAAGTACAGTAAAGAGCATAAGCATTGGTGAACCAAAACACCTAAAAGTGTACAAGCACAAAAATTGCAGCACCAGCTCCAACTGTGTGCTTGCATTTTTAGGTACTTGCTTCATCACTGAGCTTCCATCAGGCTCACATCAACTGTGGCAAGAGCTGCAAGGAGAGAGTTGTCGTGAGCTAAATGTCTTGAACTGAAATGCAGGCAGCTGGATCCCATCCCACATTCTGCCACAGCTGTTATGCATGGGTAGTATCCATATCATAATATGTTTGCTATTTATTATTTTTCAGCATTTGATTTTCCAACCTTGACAATCTTTCAATGTAATTAAAAATGTGATGTCACTAACTGTAAGTTATCACTCTTTTCGGGTTTACTGGTTCAGCTCTGTGGGCCACTGATGTACTTTTGCATTCATGCCCACAAAAAAGATTTTCTGAGTTTTAAACCATTGTAGGAAGTGACTCAGGATAATTTCCAGTCTAATAGGCTCTCTTGGCTTCCTGGAGTCTTTTGAAAATTTATCTTTTTGAAAGAAAAGAGAATGTCTAGGAAATAAAATAAAAAAAAAACAGTGAAGACACTTGAATTTGATACATTCCTTAGAACTGAACTGTCTTTCCTACCTAGGCTCCCCTGTAACACATGATGATTGCTGTTAATATGGTATATGATTGCTGGGATTTCTACTGAGTGCATATGTTTTTCTCTGGCTTCTTTGAAGCATCTCCACTTTAACAAAAGTGAACAAAAGAAGCCAAGAAACTGTTATCCCACAAAGCTCTCAAAGGACCCTGGTTAACCTGAATTCACTATACAGTTTTTGGTGGAAAACAAAATGGATCTAAGATAGCGCTGGGAATAGCTAGTCCGGCTGTGATATATTAAAAAATATTGTTTAATTAATTTATTATATGTCTGCAGAACAATTTTAGGTACCTACTGTCCAAATAGTCTTGTCTACTCAATTCTCTTTGGTCTAATTGACTTCTGCAAAGGAGTCAGAGCCTAGCCACAGCTCCCTGTGTGGGACAAAGCTCACTCTTTCCTGCCTCCTCTTCTGTTGGTGGTGGAAGAAGGGTGTTCTCAGCTAGGGTTGCCTTCTATATACTCTCGTGCATGAATACTGTCCATCTAAGTTGCTGATTTAGTTTGAGAAGTCCAGTCTGTGCCTCAGGCTCTGAGTTCAGTCACAATGTACTCCAGAGATGAAGGTTTTGAAAGTCTTTCTCTACTTAACACTGCATTACTTTTAATTTGAAATGTTCTTCTCTTGTGGGAGCCTTATTTTCCACTGATTCTTAATTTTTTTGCCTCTGATACTGGAGGAAACTGAGTCTAAAATGCTGTCAGTTCAATGCTCTACATTGATTATGATGCTCAGATAATTCCTGTGCTCTGCATGGTCCTTTGTGGCTAAAGAAATTTCTCAAGTACATACTCTATAGTTCCAGAAAGTGTTTTCTTCCCCTTTTCCTGATTAGAGTATGATCCCTTATACAATTCAGAGGTAGCTGTGGTAGTGTCTTAGAACAATCCTTCTTGCTGGCACATTTATCTACAACATATCACCAGTTTTCCTTCAAAACACTTAAACTGTTTACTAATTCTTGGTAAGCCATGATGCTGCTTCAAGCCTTGGAAATTAAGATATCTACAAGACCTGTAGGTAGTTTCTCTCTGGTCAGTGCAATGGAGAATTAAATCCGGGGCCAAAAGTAAGCAGTGAATAGAATTCCATCATTCAAAATGAAAGGAAAATCACTGAGTGGATTTAAAAACTAGGGCCAAGGCTGTGTGCATCTGAGGACAAAGAGCTCTCTGCATGCTTTGGTGTGTGCTATTCTTTGAACATATGCCATAACTTTGCATTTCCTGAATCCAGTGGATTGGAAAAGAACCTGGCAGTTTCCCAAACTGAAATATATGCTGAAAAAACATACATAGCAACACCAGTGAGAGAAAAAAACCCAACATCTGAAATAACCTCATGCTTAAATGTGTAAACTGATCAACTATGGGGTTCAAGAAAGAACTTCTCTCTTCAACCACTCATCCTTACATAATATTCCAGCCCACAACTGGCTGGATGTAGTGTGTTTTCCATTCTTCATGCTCTGAATCATCAGGTATCTAACCACTGCTTGGGGCAGTGTACTAGATTAGTGAGCTGAATGGCCTGTTCCACTATGGCAGCCAGAATAGTATTTTATAATAAATAAATTTATAATAGGGTTTATAATAAATTTATAATAGGGTTATAATAAATTTATAATAGGGTTTCATTTCCTTTGGTTTATTATTTTGTTATATAGCACTAAGGGAATGACAACTGGACTTCTACAGTTGCATATGTGAACATGCATTAGACTGGTTTGGATCTGAGGAGCACATGATGTCTTGTGCAAGTGATGCATATGTTTCTCTGTATTTTCTCTGTGTTTTAGGACTGAGTAGTGCCCATGCTTGTCTTGGTCCAGTGCCCAAAGCTGATCCTCCTCACCATCCAAAAGTGCCTGTCTCTAGTTTCTTTTGGGAGAATTACTGTTTTAAATAAATTTTGTTTAAAATTACAATCTAATGGAGAGGGTTCTCAAGTATAGGAAACAGGAGTACAGATTGCCCACAGAGGATTTCCTTGTGCTCTTCATATCATGGCGTTGTGTTCCAGAAAGGGCTTCTGTGGCATCTTGTGGGATTGACTCCTGTGGCATTCAATGCAGAGGCTATGTATATACAACCATACAACTGGATATTCTACCTTTCATTTTCATATAGAAATGCATCTGGTTCATAGAGATACTGTCTTAGTCCCCAGGAGCTGGAATGTTACAGCACTTCTGATGGGATGAATATTTCTGCCTTAACTACTACATGGTAAGGGGCATATCCCTTCAGGACAGAAATGAAATGCGGCACTGGACACAGGTTAACTGTCACTGTCCATGTCACGTATGGGTAAACAGAGCATTTCAGTCTCTTGGCATTTCAATCTTGCTGCAAAATCTTTCAAAATAAAGGAATGCCATTTTGTTCTTGGCTCAGCTTGTAAGACAGGCTGTGGTTATCCATGTTTTACTTCTGTCCGATGGTCAGGATTTCCATGTTCCTCCTACTCCACTCTCCAGGGAGAAGATGTAATATAATCTTATAAACTAAACAGAAGAAAGAGGAGTCATGGATAGCCATCTCATCTCTAGCAAATACCGGGAGCCTCTACTTGTGCTTTAGAGGAGCTGAGCCAAATAAATCTTGAGTGATATGGAACTCCCTGCAAGCAACAGCTTGTGTATCCTACAGAAAAGCCCTGAATCACTCTGCCCTTCAGAGTTCCAGCTGGATATCCATGGGACAAACTGCCAACAGGTAGCAATGTAACTCCAGGGTTGATCTTTAATAAGATTAATATGCAGCGTAACAAGGTGGGGACTCATCCCAGAGTGATCCTTGTTGATGCTAAGTAGACAAGTGACAAATCTCATAGCCAGAAGGGACAACAACACCACATGGTCAGTGCTTGGATTGCACTGTCAAAACTGGGTACCTTTTAATTTTTTTCTTTATATATAAAAACATTTTACTTCCTTCGCTTGACTGAACACTGCTTTGGAACTGGGATAATTTTCTGGTTCATCCATCTGCTAGGTTCTTAGACCCATCTTGTAAGTGTAAAAGTGGAAATCTCTTCAAAGAGATACCATTTTATTCTGGAATTGTAGCTCAAAGCTTTTGGTCATAGTGATGATATTACAGTGCATGGGGAAAGCTGCCATTAGAAAGTTATCAGAGAAAATTTGATTTTAAGCCTTTTGAAGTTGATCAGATGCTTTTTTATTGATTTGAAGGTGATAATGGTAGAGCAGAAAAGAGAAAGCATAAATATATATATATAAACCTAGTCCACACAGCCCTAAATGGTCAATTTGCTTTGCTAGTAACTTGCACAGAAAAGAACCTTGGCATATTTTGAAATAGCAATTGCATCTCCAAAAGTGGTACCAAGACATATACTTCTTAACTGCCTACAAATGGAAATGATGTGGTATAAAAAAAAACCCCAAACCCAGTTGCTTATAATAGCAGCACATTTGTACACTCCTGCAGAAAATGTTGAATAAGTTTTGAACTTCTTAAAAAGGTTTCTCTGTAATCAAGCAAAGCTCACTCAAGGACTTTCACCATATATCACTTCACCTTCAGACTTGTTTCATCTCTTAGATGGGACTACTGATACTTACAGGCTTATAGCCATGCTCAGCTTCTAAATACAAAACAAAGAGGTCTTATCAGTCCAATTTTATCACCACTTACCTCAATAGGATTATACCATGAGAGCATTCCACTCTTCAAGTACTGATTAACATTAAGGCTTATACTGTTTCGGTTTTTGCTCTAGCATCTCCTCTTTCCCACATAACACCTAAGTGGCTTTCACAGCAGGTGAAAAGTGCCATAATGTACAGCAGCAAAGGAATAATGGAAAGATGCAAATAGCCAGAGCATAATAGAGATCAAAGACTAAATTAATTTCCTGAGCTGGTATTTATCTGAGATGACACAACTTCTAGAGAAGATATTTTGAAGTTAGGAGGGAAGATGGCCAAAATAGCTCACATGCTTGAGAAAAAAATGCAGCTACAAGGGGTTAGTGCCAAAGTGAAAGAGGATGTGGACAAGATGCTTGGAAGGCCCTGTTTCAGTCCTGTTTTAGTTAAATCCAGTAAAAGCCTGGCCACAGCAGAGGGCTGTGGGCTTAGAGTGTGTCTGTGAGAGACCTCTATGTCACGCTTGATTCAAACCTTGTTTAAGCACAGCTGAGAGGCTGGAAAACCACTTTCCAAATGGGGACTTTCATGACAGATAGTTACAGGCTGGGTGTGGATATAATATACCATGGACGGAAAAGTACAGGTACTGCCTTTTGCCAGGGACTTATACAACCACATCTGTAGTTCTCCGCAGTTTCCTCCCTGAACCCCTTGGAGGGGTTTTCTATTAAAAATTACAGATTCCTCCCCACCAAACCGCAGTTTTAAATCTACCTAGAAAAACTTTTAGATTGTTCATTCCATAAATATCTCTTGCAGGCTGTCTGACGTCAGAGGATTTGAGAGAGAGGCTGGTCTGAAAGTGAAAACAGCAGCAGTTCCAGTCTCACTCTAACAGCAGTGCCAGCGAGAGGAGCAGTACAGGCATTTCTCTGTGTGGATTACGGGACTGCAGAACAGGGAGGATCCGCACAGACACACGGCTACTACAATGTAAGTGAAGCTGCTGCAGCAAAGCTCCTCATGTTTTTGCTTGTTTTCAAGAACAAATCCCTGCAAGTACTGATTGTCTTTCTTCTTTTTTTTCTCCTCTGAAATATCCTGAAGCCAGCTTGGCAGCACACACAATTCAGGTTTAGTTTGATTGCCTCTCCCAGAGGTATGCAGAGAGGCTGACAGTGCAGGCTTTTGCACTCTTCTGTATGTGGATGGGGGTGACAGGGGATGAGGGAGGTCTGAGGAGTGCAAGGTAGGAATGGTCCTATTTTTAGAAGACTACAAAATTAACTAAAATTCAGCCAGTTCATGTTCTGGTAGCAGGAAAGGAAAATCCCAAATTAGCCTTAGGCAAAAATCAACTTCCTTAAGCAACTCCACAATATAGGATTTCTTTCTTAACTCTTTAATTCCTTGTCATATTGTGCAGCAAGCAGTTCCTCTTTCCATATGAGGATAAGACAGGCAATTCCTTGGCCCCTGACAATGAAATCCTGTCCCACTCTGCCAGGCTATTGGTGATAAAAAATACTAAAACAAATGAGGGGAGTCACTTGGCTAAATCTGCCAAATTTAGCACCTCAAGCCCGTACTTGCTTGATACTAAGGGCTCTCCAAAGAACTCTCTGCTTCTGCAGAGATGAGGTGTCTCTCATATCTAAAACCTAGATATGACAGTGTCATACATGAGCAAGTCACCTATTACAAGGAGAATCTCCCTGCAGATACTGATACAGGCACCTGGTCCATGTCCAAACTAAAAGTAGTGATTCTTAGCAATTTTTTTAATACCTCTGCAGTCCAGAGATTCCCACGCCTACTCCATAAGAAGATGATGTTTTCAGTGGGGCACACAGCTGTATCTATTTGCAATTAAAATTCAATGCGGCATTTAATTAACCTTACCTCCTGTGAGATTGAAAACAGCCTCACACCTGGGTGACTGTTCATTCTTCAAGTGGAGAAGGGAGCAGTTCTGGGGACAGCTGTGTGGGCAGCTGTCCTTTTCATTGGCATCTTCCCTAGTGAGACCCATGACAGAAACAGCTTACTTCCCCTGGAACAGTTTGAGGCCTCCTGCATGAAGATGACACACTTTGCAAGCACTTGTAACTGTAGGAAACTCTTGGCCAGCAGGAGCATTGTTGGCCTGTGCAGTTGCTGGAAGGAGAGATGATGCCCTTGAGCATAAACAGAAAGCTGGGCTGAGGAGCAGAAGCCATGTGAATTGCACAATGCAAGTCCCCATGCTGTTAGCAATTGGCTTCAGCCAACAAGCAGTCACAAGAAAGGCCGCTGCAAGTCAGCATTCCCTGCATCGGGCTGTTTCGATAATGGGAAAAGTCTGCAAATACTTTTCCTCTTCAGGGTGGCAGAGTGGGTTATTGGAGCAGAGAGAAGGCAATAAAAGAGGAAAATTGAGGACTGAAATGAAGGAGGGTAACTGGGATGTCTGCTGCATATCGAAGTTGAGCAAGTGTAGTTAGCTGTGCTGGAAACATTTGCAGGTTGATGTAATCACTGTGCTGGCTAATGTAATGGAGATGGCCTTCACTGGGCAGGTGGTCAAGGTCTAATCCCCACTAAGGGATGCCATGCAATGCAAATAATGAGCTGGAGAATAAGAAGCTGTACTGATGCACACGTAAGGATGCAAAAAATAAAAAGCAGATCCTTCAAGGATGTAGTTTGGAAGTGAAGTCTTCAGACTTGGAAGGAATCATACTGGGATCTGAGCTACTTTGCTGCGACATAGCAGAATTTTTTCCTCAACCCCCTTTATTTCTTACTAGATTTTGTTTCCAGTGGGTCTAGCAGCTCCTTTTCCAAGAAGCTGCTTTTTTTTTTCTTAACAAAAGCCTAAAGCTGGCAATGTAAAAGAAGAAAACTTCTTAAGGAATGTAGTAACTTGTTAGAAATCTTTAAGCCCCAGTAAAATATTGAGAGCTGTCACAGCCAAGGCAAGTGTCTGGAGCCACAAACACTTTTTACCTGGCTCAACAGTTAGTCTCTCTGAAGTACTGTAGGCAATTTAGGACTCATATATTCAGAACTGCTGAAAGTTGAGAAGGTAGGAAGATGGACTAAGGAGGAGATAATTCCATACTTGTTTTCATCTGACTGCTTCCTGTCTGTCTCATTATTCCTCTCTCTTTCCTTTGTCTCAGCATCCAATAGGTTAGCAACACTACCTGTAGGGGTTTGCAAGTCTGGAAATTCCCTGTGGGCTGTCAGTTGTGGTTCAACAGGAAAGTCGCACACTGAGTGGAAGGCTGGGAAGAAAAATGGGAAGGGAGATATTGATCTGGCAGGACATAAATTCAGTTCCAATGAGAACTCATGGGTTTTAGCATCCTTGAATTTGGATGAGATTGTACTAGCCAGGAAATTGCTAGTTCAACTATGGATGGACTAACCCTGGAAGCAAGATTAAAAAAACACAATATGAACAAGGCGGGCATCTTTTCAGTTTTGTTTTGTGGAACAGAAAGCTATTGCCTGCTGCAGCTTATGACAGTCAGTGTAGCCATGAGGTTTTAAAAGTCTATATTATGTGTTACGAAGTGAGGTCTCATGGTTTCACAGAGCTGAGTAAGCAAATTCCCTGGATAGCCTAGTGGCTTTACCACACCATATCACTTGTCTGCTGCTATCACTGCTGTTTTTTTGTAGTTGTACTTCTTATGTGTAGTTCTGTTCATCTTGAAAATCAGTCACAAAAATTTTTCTTACCAAGTACAGATATGAGTTGCACTTACTATACTTCATTGACAGGGAGGCTCATCAAGAGTTGAATAGCATCTTGAAGGGATCTCCAAAATTGTTTGGGTTTGCTCCATCTGCTTTAGTCGATATAAAATTCCCCCAAGGTCTGATGGTATCCGAAAAACCCATCTAGTCCCTCCAGGCCAGACATCTGACTTAGATATTGAGCAATCAGGGGACACTATTTCCTGACACATAGGGGAAGGATGTGTGGGAGGCTTGGCTTTCAGCACTTTAGTTGCTGTGAATTTTCAAACCTGGGTCAGTCCTATGGAGAGCTGACCCTCTCTCCCTTCCCTGCTCTTGCAACCCCCAGGCAAGCACAGCATGTTCCTAAATTAAAAGAGAGCTGACTGCTCTTATTTTCATTGGATGAAAGATTTTATGTGTATTTTCCCATGCTTTTTGGTTTGTTGATTATTGACAGTGGTGTCTCATGTGGCTTTTCCATTTGCCAGTTGTGATCCCTAATATCACATTCCTTTGAACTCAGGCATGTGCAGAAAACTGGTAGTTTTCAGTACACATACTAACATGCAGTAGTATGAATAATTTATCATATTTCTGCAATTCCACTTAACAATGACGTTACTTCTGTTTGGGACAAATCTGTTATCAGGCCAAGGAATTGTTATGTTCCAACCTGAGTGACCTGAGACACAGAGTGTGCAAGTCAGCTCTCATCTAGTGAAAGTTTTCTGGAGCTTTGTATGGTTCAAGGAACTTACTCCGTGCTTCAGTTCTAAGTAAGTCCAAGTAACATCAGAACTTAGTACAGAGAAACTGAGGCCCAAGTTGTGCAAAGTAACCTGTAATTTTGGCTCTTTATTTTTAGTGTCTTTTAAGACACCAAGAGACTCAAAAATTGAGGCAGCCAAAATTATAAGCTGTTTTTGAAGTGCTGGCTGAGGCACTTGGGCAAATCTACAGAGTGCATTTGATTCTGCTCACACACTTCTTACAGCAGAGTAACTCTGAAGGTCCATGAAACTACTGAAACTACTGCTGGTTTACAACAGTGGAGGCACAGACAAATGTGTCCCATGTTGCTGGAAGCTCCCATGAGCTCTGGTGTGTCAGTTCTGTCCTCATGGTTTATTTCTCTTGACAGAGTGTTCCCAGCTGTGATTTGCTGAGAACCACGAAGGCACATGAGCACATCACACCCCAGGCAGTGCTATTGGTAGAGTAGCCTCAAGCCATCTTAGTGCTGTGTGTTGTTAAATGGGTACCTGATGATGGTCAAACAAGCTTTTCCCTCTCTGAGACTTTGTGTCTGTTTATGTGTTGCTCAACGTTCATGCTCCTTGTTAAAAATATATTTTCAGTTTCCTACATGGTATTTGTTGTACACTTGAGATTTTGGCTTCTCTAGTGATCTCTGTGGTGTCAGATAATGTCTTCTAACAGTAGGAGTTTACTAGACACAGGACAAAATCTATGGTGACCAGTGACAGGACCTGAGGGAATGGCCTGAAGTTGTATCAAGGGCGGTTTAATTGGATATTAGAAATAGGTTCTTCAACCAGAGGGTGGTTGGGCTGGAACAGGCTCCCCAGGCAGTGGTAACAGCACCAGCCTGACAGAGTTCAAGAAGCATTTGGACATTGCTTTCAGGCACATGGTGTGGCTCTTGGGGATGGTCCTGTGCAGGTCCAGGAGATGGACTCAGTGATCCTGGTGGGTCCTGTTCAAATCAGGCTATTCTCTGATTCTGTAGCATGGAGTAGCAAAACTGAACAGGAGAAGCTCAGGGTTTTTTTTTTTTTATTTAGGAAAAAAGTTATTTTGACAGTACAGCAGGCTTTCACTGGAGAGAAGGCTTTTCTGGAGTTAAAAAATCCTACTTCAGGTAAAAAGAAGTAAGTAGATAAGAAAGTGATGAGATCAGAAGACTTGCTGGAATTCAAGGAATGGGAGCTGGAGATCAGAAGGATGTGTTTAGACTGTGAAAATATAAATAGAGGTAACCTTGAGGAACTGAGAAAAACCTCAGCAGCAAGGAAGAGATAGGCTTCATCCCTGAATAACAAGTGCTTGCTGACTTCCCAGTAATAATTGCTGAAGTTGATATTTCTGCTTATGAATTTTGAAGCTCACATCTGTTTTTGTTGGAGAGTATTTTTCTCTTCACTGTGTCCCAAAATAACTAAAATCCAGGCAATATATGTGCCAGCCCAGCTCTTCTTTGAAATGGGGACAAAGCTGATTTGTGAGACCCAACAAGTCTATTCTGTCTCCCTGGTATAGGACTTTTATAAAGGAGGCATAAACAAGAACTCCTTTCAATTCTTTTATAGCTTTTATTATTCAAGGCAGTGAACAAGCTTGATGTGGGAGCCTTTTCATATTGTTTGCTGTTTGGAGGGGCAATCTTTTTAGCTGCTTAAAAAATTGGATTAATGAGCTCTGAAGGCTTAAGTGATAGAAACTTGTACAGTCCCCTGTTCCTCTTTGCAGAATATGATCAGGTCCAATTTAACATTATAAGATCTGACATGAAAATGTGTTCCCAGGACAGTTTCACAAAATAAAGACACAAACACAGACACAAAAGAGAAGAAACATTTCTGCCAAGGAGCACAATCCAGGTTGGATTTATTGTGAAGAAATCATGTGAGCATGCTTTTGAAGGTTTAAGAGCACATGACAATATTTTCTTCTCCTAAGACAAAGTTGTGTGAAGAGGTGAAAATCTTGGAGGATGGATCCATTTTAAACATGATATTCTGGCTGTACTCCCATCTGCAAGTCCTAAATGGAAAGGATTGAGCAGAGGTAGGATCAGACTATATGTGGTTTTTTAATATGTTTTCCCTAAACATCTGCAGCTGACCTTTACTTGGAGAGATGGTACTGGTTTAGATTGACTTCCGACTCTATGTAGTCAATTTTATATTCCTGTGGTCTTTGTGAGAGAAAACAATGGGAAGATCCTCTGATGCTTCAGCAGTCATATCTGTAAGATGTTGACTGAGGAAGCTGGCCAGACGTATCACAAACCTCCAGAAAGTTATTCATATTTTGGATGCCTTTAAGTGTCAAGAATGCTTGTGAAGAAACTATACCTGCA
This sequence comes from Setophaga petechia, assembly GCA_024362935.1. Classification (NCBI taxonomy): domain Eukaryota; kingdom Metazoa; phylum Chordata; class Aves; order Passeriformes; family Parulidae; genus Setophaga; species Setophaga petechia. The sequence continues at coordinate 57,810,678 of JANCRA010000002.1, forward strand.
TTTTTAGCACTGTCTGTATCTTCTGGACATTGAAAAAAGGAATCAGCCTCTCTGGTAGTTCCCCAGTTGAAAAGTAGATTACAAAGAGTGGCAATTTTTCAGAAAATATTTAACTTGCTAACCCTTCTCTGATTTAGGGATGTTTTGTATTTTCTTTTGCATTTAAATATTTCTTAAAACATTTCAAACAGGCATACTCGTCAGTAGCATATTGTCGCTGATACTTTCGTAACTAACAAATATTTTGAGTTCTTCCATTTTCCAGGAAAGCTCAGTGCTTTAGAAATATAAAAAAATTAGAATTTTTTAAGTAAATCATGCTGGTCTTTAAAAATCATTAATTTCTTTGCACGCTCTTGGTCCTGCACTGCCATCTGTTTTCTTTCAAATCTCCAGAAGGCTGTGACAGAAATACATGGGAATCCATGTTGTTCTGCATCAGCCTGCCAATTCTGCTCCTTTCCTTGTCAGGTCAAAGCAAACAACCTTTTAGAGAAGGAATGAAACAACTGGGGAACTGTTTAAGCATCCTTGTCTCTGCTGATCCTTGCATAGAAGTTTCCTGGACTCTTCTAGAGGTGTAACATGATTTCCCTTTAACATAAATCCATTGTTTTTCCCCTAGTGTATTACAACAGTCCATTCCCTCTGAAAACATGTAGTCAATAAATCACCAGCCTACAATAGAGCAGGTTCTGTACTTTCCATTGGTGTAAGATCAAGCCCTGAATGCTGTGCTTACTGCATGACCATTAGTCAGATTGTTTCTGATAGAGCTGGGTCACGTTACTGGACTGTTCCTATTTCACCAGAAGTTAAATGCTGAGAATATTTTCTTGTCTGCAATCATACACTGTATAAAAATGTGAGGATATATCACATATACATAGGAATTTAAAGTCAGAAATTTATTGTTTGCATTCAGCACTTTCCTCTGAAAAATTTCTAAGCATTTTACAAATATTAGTGGATTTAGCATTTTGGGAAACTGAGGCACAATTTTCTCAGAAGCCTGCAAACTACTGAGGGTCTGTACTGTCACACAAGTACTCTCACTATGGGTAAGTTAGACCCATTTTTTTCATACACCTTTATGTCTTCTGAAGTGTTAGTGTAGCAAAACCATAGTTACTAATTAAAATATTATAACATTATATTAATAATTATGTTGCTTTTAGTCTCCTGTCTATAGAAAAGCCATGTATTCACCAAAATCACCCTTGTCCCAGAATGCAAGAATGTCACCCTATCACAGAGTGGTACTTCTTTCCATTTTTACACCCTCCCTCATATCTTCCCAGAGCCTTTAGTTACAATCTCCTGTTCTTCCTACACTCCACACTTAATTTAGGTTTTTGCCTGTATTGAGGCTATGGCATTTAGGTACTGCTGATAATGGTTGTAAGAGAATTACCCTACTAGGTGGAATGGGTTTATTTGTTAGATAAGACAGCATACATCTGTAGAGAAGGTTTGCCAGGATATCATTCTTCCTTACAAGCTTTAGGAATGGAGCCATCCAGCAGTGCAGACAATCTTGGTTTTCTTACTGAGTCACTGACCATTAAGCTGGGATGCCTGGACTGTGAGTACCCTCCTTAAATCCATTTGGCAGAATCCTGACCCCCCTCCAGGCAGGTGACCCCCATCAGCATCTGCACAACAGATGAAAGAAAGCAAGATCTTGACCAAACATGAGGGGACTTCAGTCCTTTGCTACTTTTGCAGCCGTGTATACAGCGGGAACCAATTAAACTGTTTCTAACAGCTGAGTGCACAGAGAGACAGTTGGTTTTGTTCTCACTTGAGCTCTGATGTGTCAGCATCCTCCTGCACTGTTATGCAGGGATAGAGTAATAACCATGCTAGGGCCCTGCCAATATGAACTGTCTTCCAACTGTGCCCTACTGAGATATGAACTTGCCCTCTTTGCTTGTTTCATACTTTTACTGCCCTGTGGGTCAGGCGTCCCAATGAGTGAATCTCTCTGGCTCTGTTGTAGAGGCCCTGAAATGTGTTGCCAATGCCAGAAGTACAAAGCTTGACCTTAGCCTTTCATCGTCAGCAGGATTCAGGCAGTCTGTGTGAATGTTACAAAGTCTTTGGCACTCACCATTACTAAGTTATAGGGAGAAAAACAGATGCGTTTTCTGACTGAAAATTTCTAACATTCTCCTTGGGGTCCCATGAATTGTTTTCCAGCTGTGTCTGGACTTATCTAGAATAGCTTCATGTACCTGCTGGGTGACATGTGTTGCGCTATAAATGCCCTACTGTGTCCTTCATGACACATTTTCTGTTAAATCAGAGGCAAAATTTGGCAAGCGACTCCTCACTGTCTCATCCCCTGCTTACTTTCAGTGGTGATGTTTACGATGTTCACATCTATTGGGACATCTTCAGGGGCCCCTACTCTTTCTGGTTTACACATCTGTTAGTGTAGCTAAGCTACTGTGGAATAGGAACCTTATCTAAGGGAATACTGTAAGGTAGGTAGGTCAAATTTGATAGGTCAGATTACAGTTGACCTATCATAATGTAGTAACATTTTCATATGGTATCACTGTACTTTTATCAAAAAGCAATATAAGATTGTCACTTCATCAGTTCTGAGAATCAGTTTTTCAATTACTGGCTTTGATTTTTGCAATATATGTCAACATACAATTCAGATTACATGCATATCAATATTTTGGTTTTTTTTCTAATTTTGACATAAATCAAAAGTTATCTTTAGGTTTATGTATTTTTATCCACAGAGTGGACTAAATTTTATAGTGTCTAGAATCAGTTAACAGAGTTCAGGGAGATGATATTATACCTCTGTACAATGAAATACCTAGTTTGTCATTGTCAGCTGCTTTAACCTAAGACTGAAAATTGCTGCTTCACTTCAGCCTGGAAAACTTATCTAATTATTTCCCATTGGTCACTTGAAAAGGCATATCTTAATGTGTGATAGTTTTGGAATAAATGTGCAGTGGAGACTGCTGGACTATGTGTCTATTACACAGTTGTCTGTGATTGTAGGAAACAGGATGTGACGACCTTGTAGTCTTATACTGCCATGAATGCACATGACCCAGAATCCAGCTGACCACCCCACAGACTCTGGTGACATGTGGGACTGCAGCAAATTAAAATGGAAGCAGATGGTGAAAAAGTACCCTCTGTGTTTTGCCTTGTCTTTTCTTTGAGGGACATTGCCTGAAGTCTTTGATCCAAATAGCCTGCTGGGGAAACATGTCTCTGAGCTAGGCTGAAACAACACTGGGAACACTGTCTACAGTTCTGGGTACTCAGGGCTAAGTGGTTACACAGTGGAGGAGAGAGATAGGCAACTTTCATTTTTTCTTTGAGACTGTTTTAGTCGTGGTCTCCCGGGATTCTTGAGCTCCTTTAGGAATAAACCTAATTCACAAAGAATCTAGAGGGAACTGGACACTTTGATGCCAGACTGGGGGCCATTGCCTCCAGAGAAATGGGGAAAACCCTTTAACTTTCATTAGGAATTCCTTCACTGTAAATCTTGGGCTTGCTTCTGTTGGGTGACCAGTGCCATTAACTTGGAGTATGCACTTTTCAGTGTATTATCTATCTCTTTGTCTGCTTGCTTGCTTGCAATGGAACAACCAAGGCTGCACAAAGCTATAACGTTTATTTCTTAGGTTTTCTGTACAGACTGTGTGAGCTTAAATCTGTGAGCTCTCTATGTTCCTATATTTGTTGCATTTGGAATTTTAAAGCTTCTCACCAACATTTTGGAGGCCTGTTCCTAGGCCTGAATTTTGCCATTTGATGTGGATCATACATGCTGCGTCTTGTGATGCTATCAGGGTGGGAAATAATGGGCCCTGTAGCCTCAGTGAAGCTCACAGAGAAATTCACTCATGGGTGTCACAGAAGCAGTTTTCTCAGTCCTGTGATATTTAGTCTAGAAAATCTCCATGTAGAATAAGACGTCACGCTGGATTTGTTTAGTACCTCTGGGCTTCAGTTATCTCTGAACATCCCATGAAGCTTTAGGGTCACAACAAATGCTGTACTGCTCCCAGGCAAATGCAGCCAGACTGGAGTTTGTTCAGTGGTCATTGTGCCTGGCTCTTAAAACACCAAGCTCACGTTTACATATTCACTGAGACACAGTAATCACCACATTATACCAGCGTCTGTGTATCTGACACACCCAGTGATTTGTTTGCAGACTTTCCCACACCCTCAGAGTTGCTACTTCTTGGTTTGGATCATTTTTACCATGTCTGTGTCAGGTGTCTTTTTCTCTCCAGATATTTTTGGGCGCAGCCAATTGCAGCAGGTCGAGAGGACAAGACAAGTCTGCCTTTTGCAGCTCACCTGTGTTGCACCATTAGAGAGCATTAAAGCAATCAGGCAACTGGGCTGATTATTGTAGGCACCTTCCAACTGAGATGTTCTAATTTTACTTCTATTCTACCCCTGCTTATGGAAGGTTTTTTGTTGCTGTTGTTAGACTTGGTTTGCTTTTTTTTAAACATTTTTTTTTAATGTGTGGCTTATACCCATGCGTTTACCATTGTTCATTCTTTTTGCCCTCCTTTCTTCATGCAGCCGAGGAATATCATAGCACCGAGGATCCAAGATAGGTATAACTAAACCTCACCACACTGAACCAGTGGGCCAGCAAAGGCCTTTTATAGTCTTACTGTCGATTGGTATCAGAACAAGGATTTTTTTAGACTTCTTGAAATGGTCTTTCCAATGTGTCAGAAATCTGTGTGGTTATATTTATCAGTATTTTATGACTTTTTTGCCTTGTTTGACACATGTCAGCTACTGAAGGTTCTCTGCTGTAAAATGCCTCAGAGGTGACTAAGTGGCTCCTTGTCCTGCCTGCTTTGCTAATTGTGCTGAGCCAAGTAGTATCTGTTGGGTACGCAAGCATGGAGGGTGAGGAAAGGAACTCAGGGAAACTAATGAGTTGTAGGTAAGAGCTATGATGCTATTTGGCCAATAATTACAGGCTGCAGACTTCACAGGTCCCAAAAGCTAAGCAAACTCCATCTTGCTTAATACTTTGATGAAATACTGTAGGGTATCTGAAGCAGTGCTGATCACTTAGAGGCACGTATCAATTTGGAATCAGGTCTAAGAACAAAATCTGGGGAATTTCATATTGTAGGATATCAGAGCTTCTTGTCTGTGCTCCACAGTGCTTTTGAGCACTAAACTAGTAATCTGTGAGGAAAAAAATACAACAGTTTAGACTATCAGAAAGTATAACTTATAAAATAAAGTAACAATTTTGGTCAGTGCTTTATTTGGTTCAGCAATATACATAGTTCTCAGATACTTATGATTAGGTACACTAAGAATGGGACACAGCCTAATATAACGGACTTTGATTTCTAGTTTCTTTTTGTCTTATGGCTGCTTTTTTCTAATTCAACACAGATTTTGAAGAAACTATTGTCTTCCAAAAATTGTTAATATAGTCCCTTAGACTCCTCTGCTCTGTGTTTGGGAGTTGGATTCTACTGTACAATTACATTATAAAATTTACAAAAATATTTCTTATCTGTTGATGCTTCAGTTTTTGTGTTAAAAATGTATATAATTTATGATGCAACCCAAAACACCACAGCTCTAACAGATTTTGGCTTTAGCCTGTAGGGCTTGGGTTTTTCTTCAGAACTGGTGAGCATATACATCACCAGTTGACTTCAAAAGAAATTGTGGGTGCAGAGGCATTCAGTCATTTGCCCAGGGTCATAGTGATGGTCAGGATCAGAGTTCCACAGGGCAATTCCTGGCTCCAAGTAAATAAACACACATGCCAGACTGGCAGATACTTCTGAGCTGTGCAGGGATCTTGTGTAGCTGCACCTTTAGAAGTGGGTCTTGTCTTTCATGATCAGATTTAAACAGTTACACTTATATAAAGAAAATAGCTATTGCCACCTGTGCAGTGACAGTAACTACCAGGTGAGTAGGAACTATTGTACACCATTGAAAGTGTCTTTTCAACTGTAATGATTTTTTTTGAAATAGCACAGCTTGGGAATTGCTTGGAATGCTCCCTCTGTGTTGGCTTGACCTATCTGCTTTAAAAGTGTTGAGCCAGTGCTTCATTTTTTATCTCATATACCATGACTGACCTTGTACCAGAGATGCGTGCAAACAATGCAGCAAGCCCTGCTGGTTTTGGTGGTTATTTGGGGGGGTTTTGTGGTTTTGGGTTTTTTTTGTTTGTTTGTTTGGGTTTTTTGTTTGTTTGGGGGTTTTTTTGTTGTTGGTTTTTTTTGGGTTTTGTTATTTTTTCCATATCCACTGCAGTAAGTTTAAGGCTTACTAGAAGATTTAGCAGCTATAGAAAGGAGCATGTTGGAGTGCCATCACAGCCTCATTCTTCCTTATAGTGTCAGCTGAATTGGCTAGGGAGTCCTGACTGCACCTTTTTGCAAAGTCCATGGGCTCTCATTAGCACACTCCAGGGACTGGGGCGCAACGTGCTGAGCAAAACCTCCACATACTTCAGGAATAATGTAATCTGGTTTTTTGTCTGAGATCTAAACATGATTTATCTAATGGTGATTTAGAACTTAAATAGAAGCAAATCTGAAGAAGTGGGCTAAATATTTTTCTCATTTAGCTGAGTTGTCTAAACACTGGAGACTAAGAGCTTATGCAGAACCTTCTAACACTGAGTGAGTCAGGCATGATTATCCCTCTTTTAGAGAGTACTGAGTCAGAGACATGAATTGGCTTGCCCATGCCCACACAGAAATGCACAGGTAATGTCAGCGTTACAAGTTGGTTACTCAGAAGTGCACAGATGTGCAACATGTATCGCACTTCTTTCCACCCTAAGTGCTGTAAAGACTGCTTGCAAGGTCACAGTCTTATCTTAATAACTTTTCTGAGTATGGGTTTCCTCTTTCATTGTGATTTACTATTTAATATAAAAATAATCACCACTAAAACAAAGTATTTCGACACACACATTTTTGTCATCATTGAAAAAAATCAGTTCCTTGGATCTGAAAATATTTGTACCTGTAGGATGTTCTTTTATTGGCTCTTCTGGGTAAACCTGTACACACTGGTGAAAAGTGGGAGAGAGCATATTAAGATTTTTAAAAAGGATTGAAGAAAATTTTCCTGGCCCTAGCAAAGCCCTAGCAAAGCACAACTGAAAATGAGAGGACAATCAATTTAAATGAAACCAGTAAGTTCTAAAGGTTCAGAAAACTTCAGGTGGATGCTGATGCTGAGACTTGGGTTTCCTGTCTCTTGACAATTTATGAATACTTTTGTCTCTCCCTTAATGCTGGGCATAACTGTTTGTGTCAACTTCCCTGCGTCCCAGAGCAGAATCTACAGGCCCTTTCCTTTAAAGCTTTTGGAATTTACATAACCCTGCAATTGTAGCAATGCAAAATGTGGCTCTGGTTATAATAACAAGGGTTTAGGGAACGCAGGGAGAGATTGTAGCAGCAAAGGCATAAAAGTAAAACAAAACAAAACTCTACATGCTGTTTTAATTTTCAGCAGCCACGTGAGAACTGTCCTGCAGTTCCCTGCTATAAATAAATCTCTGCTATCATAGGAAGACAAAAACCAAAACAGTTCACATTCCTTCCAAATTTTCTTAAGGTTATAAAAAATAAAGGAATGGTAAATATTTCAAAAGCAGAGTGTGTCTTTGCTAAGGAATGTCAAATTATTACTCAAGGGGGTTGATATTTGCATTAAGTAAAGAAATTTGGCATTAAACCTCTCTTTCCCTGTTCCATCTCTGCCAGGTCTTTTAAGAAAACCACTTAGGACTGCATTTAGAAAGTTTGCCAGGCAATGCTTCTTAGAACTCCATGCATTCACTGCCTTAGTATCAGCTGAGGCAGGAACTTCCTTTGAGATGAATGAGCATTACACAGAAGTATATGACTGTTGCTTCTTGTCAGATGTTACATCCTAGTTCTTTTACATGGTGTGTTAGGAAGGTGTAGACAAGGATCACTCCACTGCATAGTGAAATGCTATGGCACTGATAGATGTAGATGTGAATACAGAATCAAACAATGCTCTCACCAAAAGCAATACTATAAGAAGAAGCAGGTCTGCTTGATAAATAAGATTAGAGTTATTACATGTGGCCAAACAAAGATTTGGTCTCCTGTTCAAATCCAGTTTTTTCATCAGAATGACAAATCGTTACAATTGCAAACGTTGTAGGACAAGCTACCTCAATTTTACACTCAGGGATGAAAAGATTTAATGCCATGTGAATTGTGTGACTAAGGATAGCTCTTCAGGGAATATAAGGACAGACTGAATCATGAAATGGTAACAAGGACATGAGTGGAGATAACCTTTAGCAGAGAGCCCTAGAGTAAACAGGCCCACGTGAGGGTTTCTGTACACAAATGAGGTGAAAAGATTTTGTCGAAACTTTTTTGCTTAGAAGGTAGTGATGCCTTAAGTTTTAGCCAGTCCAAGGCAACAACCTTAGTTGTTGTGTGGTGAAGTCCCAAGCAGTAAGACTGGAGACTATGAAGGAAATATCAACACCAGCAAACTGGAAAGGAATTGTAGTGTACAGGGAAACTGATTTAAATTGATCCTGAGCCGTGGTATTGATTTGACTGGGCATGAGGTCTCCCAGAACAGGATACATTTGAATTTCTGAGTGCTCCCCAAAAAAAATAGGAAGGAAAGCTGCAGCAGAGGATGAGTCTGATGTTGCTGTGAAATGATTCTCCAATTATAGGATCTGTTTCACACTACCCCATCATGGTGGTGGACCAAAAAACAGCTGTGAGCTTGTGGGAAATAAACCAGAACTTTGGTAGATGTCTGTTAAAGATCAAAAAAATGAGTAAACACACACCTTCTTCGGACAACTGGAGGAGGCTCATGACCACCTCAATGTCTGCTGGAAGAGCAATACCACAGAGCACAAGAAACCCAGGAGGTTTTTGGAGTGATAACAATTTCCTAACACAGATAATGGTTGAGCTGAAGAAAAGAGTCACTCTACTGGACCTGGCATTTACAAACAAGGAAGAACAGACTGGGGGTGGGAAAGTTAAAGGTAGCTTAGGCTGGAGTGACCATGGGATGGCAGAGTTAGGATCCTGACAGGAGGGAGCAGTACAAAAACCAGGATAACAACCTTAGAATTCAGAAGAGCAGACTGTGGCCTGATTAAGATGTCTTTGAAAGAATTCTATCAGACTTGGCCCTGGCAAGAAGAGAGGCCTGTGAGAGTCCAGTGAATTTTCAAGGATCACCTCTTTTAAACTTGAGTTCCTCGTGATGAGCAGGGAATGAAACAAAAGTGTCAGGAGGCACATGTAGGTAAGCAAAGAGCTTCTAACTAAATAGAAAAGGAATTTTACAAGAGGTGGGAGTATGGTCAGGTGGCTTGAAAGAAATGTAGAGTCACTATCTGAATGTGTGGGGATGGGATAAGGAAAACCAAGACCTGCCTGGCCTTGAGTCTGCTAAGGGACATACAGGACAACAGAAAGGGTGTCTAAAGGGAGAAAAATTGCAAAAGAAAGAAGAAGGAAAAAGCAGACACACTGTGGAATAGTCTAGGGAACCTGGTGGCAAAGGCTCAGAAAAGGATGAGATGCTCAAGTCTTCTTCACTGTAATCTTCACTGGAAGAACTCACCTTGAGAAATCCTATGCCTGTCAGACCTGTCAGCTACAATGTATGGAGTAAGGAACACTCACCCTTGATTAATAAGAATTGGATTGGATAATATTTAACTGAACTGTACAAATAAACAAGTAAGTCCCTGGTACCACACAAAAATGCTGAGGGGCCTGTTTAATGTCAATGTGAAGCCATTCTTGATTAGCTTTGAAAGGTTATAGCCCCTGGGGCTGATTCCTGAGGACAGGAAGAAAGTAGTTGTTATTTTTATCTTTAAGAGGGACAAGAAAGGTTGTCTGGACAGGGTGGGGAGCCTCCTCTCAATCTCTAGAAAGGTGAAGGAATACACCGTCCTAGAAACAAATCCCAAACATATGAAGGACAAGAATATGACCAGCAGTACTCAGCAGAAGTCCATAAGGAGAAATCATTCCTGACCATCCAAATAGCCTTCTATGATGAGATAAAGAGAGACTGGTAGGTGCTGTTTATCTTGACTTTAGTAAGGCTTTTGACACTTTTACATAATGTCCTTATTGACAAACTGATGAACTATGGACTAGATAAGTGATTAGTGACATGGCTTAGTAGCTAGCTGAGCTGCTGGGCTAGAAAGGTTGTGGTCAGCAGCAAACAGATCAGCTGGAGGCCACACAAATAGATTATCCCAGGTTTAGTTCTGGGATACAAAACTGTTTAACATCTTTGTGAATGGCCTGGGTGATGAGACTGACTGTACCTTAGCCAAATTTGCTGACAACATAAAACTGGGAAGAAAATTGATAGAGCAGATGGTTATACTGTTGTTTGGAGGCATCTCAACAGGAGTCTCATGGAATTCAACAAAGGAAAATACCAAGCCCCTTTTCTGAGGAGGAAAAGCCTCATGCATCAGTACAGGCTGAGGCCAACCAGCTAGAAATTAGCCTTTTGCAAAATGACGCAGAGTTCAGGTAGGCAACAACTTGAACCTGAGTCTGAATGTACCACTGTGGCAGACAACAGCCTTGGACAATAAGAAAAACTGTCAGCAAGTCAAAACAAATGATCTTTTCTCTCTGCTCAACATCTGGAGTGTTGTGTTGAGCTCTGGGGTTCTGCAGGGCAAGAAAGATACTGAGTGCAATAAGGGGCTGCAAAGATGGTTAAAGGACGGATATGTCTGACATAGGAGGAGAGAATGAGAGACCTGGGACTGTTTATCAATATATATGAGTTACTTGTTGATGTGAGGAGTAGAGAAGATGGAGCACCACTTCTCTGTGATGCCCAGTGGCAAGACGAGAGTTGATAGGCACAAACTGAAACATAGTAAATTCCATTTAAACATAAGAAAAATAATTTAATGTGTGTGTGGATCAAAACACTGAAGTAAGTTGCTAAAAGACATTATGGAGGCTCCATTTGTGGAGATACTCAAAACCTGACTGGAGGGGCTCCAGGCAACCTTCTCTAGTTGACTCCTCTTTGAGCCCAAGGTTTGGAGGAGATGATTGCCAGAGGTCTCATCCAGCCTTATCTGTTCTGTGCTCTGTGATACCTATTTTTTTTTCTCATGGCTGAGTCAAAGCAGCTCAAGAATTGTGATCACAGCTGGCACTTACTATTTTGGTCCAAGTACTACTTGTGATGGACCGTCCCACATCTTCTTAAAATGAGTGACACTGGAGCAAAAATCAGGATTTGTGGTGGAAGGTTTTTGTGGAGTGGGGAATTTCTTCCTGTCTTACATACAGTTTGAGGTTGGTAGAGGAATTCACTCTTTTGTGATTCTAATGTGGTGTCTTTCACCAGTATCAAACACTTACAGGGGGTGGGGAGAAGAGAGAGAGACAGGGCAGCCTGAATTTGGCTGATATTGATAGCCCTGTGTTAAAGTTGATACTGTTACTTCATGGGGTTAATGAGGGAAAGCAAAGCCCTGTTTTTCTGTTATCCCCCAAAGACTACAGTTTCTATGAATAACCTTAAGGCGCACATGGAGAAATTGACAAGTCTAATGATGTTTCTCCTTAAGCAGTTTAGTTAAATACCATGGGAAGCAAACAAGGAAAAGGTCGCCTTAATGGTATTTCCTAAAGTGGCAGTACAGCAGCCTTTGTGGAATGTCCTGGAGCACACTCATTTGGCTTTAATAAAAACTAATGAAAAAAACCCAACAACAAGAAAATTAGCCGAATGATAAAAGCAAATAATTCAAAACAGATTTCCTTATAAATCCTGGAAATCATCTGTTTAGAGCATCTGATAGAAAGAAGACAACACCAATAGTTCTGTACCATCTGAAAAACATCTTTTGTTTGTTAATCACACTATGTGCAGAAAAAGGTGTTTCTTTTTCTTTATCAGTGATCACTTATGATCCCTATACTCAAAGTTAATGTATAGAGTAACAAATCAATTTGTCTGCAGTGCAGTTGCAATCAGTGTTGAAGATACAGTGGAAAATGTGAGATATTCATATTGGATTTGATTGTAGCATATATTAAGAGCACTGCTGAGTGCTTCAGTGAAGAAGACTTGTCCTGCACTGAAAATAAAAGAGACCATATAGGAACCTCTGTACATATTTCTTCTGTAATTTCATTTGGAAAGTGAAAAAAACATTGGAGGTACCTTTTATATTGAGAGAAAGCTAAAAAGAACTGTTTATTTGCAATTGTTTCTCTAGACGACCATCTCTGCAGTCAAAGCAACCAAAGAGGGGCCCTTCCTACACAGGGAGGACCTGAACTGAACAGAGACCTGCAGAGACAGAGAGAGAAGAACGAATCAGAAACATCACACATCATCCAGGTTAAGTACTGATTTGCATATGGGGAATGGAAGAGGAACAGAATACCAGGAAAAAAAATAGCTATCATTTTATTTTCTTAAACATGTATGATGTGTCCTACATTCACCAGGCAAGAGGAACCTTCTGCATACTTCGAGGTGGTAAGATGTTTTTTCAACTTTAGAGCAAAGTTACAGCAAACAGGGCCTCACAAGCCCCAATAAAGGAAAAACAAAGTGTATTTAGAAGCACATATCCTAATGGCATAAAAATTGTAACCTCCAATCCCATCTGTGTTTTTACCTCATCACCATTTCAGCAGAACAGAACTGGTATCTAGGCTCTACTACAAGACTTAGTCATACCATTACTCTGTCTGAGGGCCAATATATTAACTTGGTTTTGATTCTAATTATAGTCTAAACTGGAGGCATTTCTTGTGAGTTAGTA